>JAFMSR010002458.1:0-24063 GCA_022818135.1 Saxidomus purpurata
GATATCTACCCGGACGTAAGGACTCTGAACATAAATTCTTTGTACATGTATAAAATAAGCGTCACAATTTGAAAGTGACATACGCACGCATGTGTGTTTGTGTGACATTACACCAGTCTATGATTTAAAATGAGTAAGACTATTTCCCGTGAAAATGTGTCAAAATTATGCACAAATTCTATTTTTTTACAGGTGTTACATCTGCCTGTTTACGTTGAGTTAAAACAAGCTTCAAAATAAGTCAATTTGCTACAATACATATCTAACTTTAACCAAATACAGTCCTTTTAATCTACTCATTCAATTTACACATGTCATGGATAAAGGGTACCGAGCTAACATTTAAATCGGTACACTCATCGTTCACTTTTTTCCTCTTTATATCATTATGCCATCCTTACGTTTTAAAGCAACAAGACGTACAAAATCACCACGATTTTAATAAGATATAATTCGACAACCTTAAAATCACGTATGGCCACAAAATCACACAATGACGTCAGGTGACGTCATCATTTTTCTTGAGGTCCCAACTTTACTTGATTGCAATTTTGTGAAAAAAATCCCCGAAGACCCCCCATTTTGAATTTGTGATGTTATTTGCTAGGATCACCGTGTGAATCGTTAGTTGATTGAATCTTGTTCCGTTGACCACAACTAACCTTAAAGTGAGTCAGGAGTCACAATTTCGGGTGAAGAAATGGGCGGATTTTCAGTATTAAACGTTTAGCGCTGGAAAAATTGACAGATAAAGCATCTAAAACTTTATATGTATGTATTTCCCAGGTGGAGAGCTAGCATATGGTGCTATTAGAACTACACTAGGGTCATATTTGAACCAGGTAACTATGCATTTAAAACGTCGATTTTATACCACCGACATCCGACGTAGCGTTGCTAGGAAACGAAAATTAAAATGAAAAAAAAAAAACGATCACAATGCGTGCAATGCGTTTTAGTACCAGTAGGCAAAATTTCATAACAATCGGAAAAACTCGCTTTTTGACGTCTGACAAAGGTCGCATACTACCTTAAAGCATATACAGTTTTTCAGGATATAAACTAAAAGTATCCTATTCCCTTTCAAACATTTTAACCATGACAAGTTATGTTTTATTGTAGTACAATGGTTTACGATGATTTTAAAAGATGACTTGTTATATCAGATTCGAAGATCAGAATTTTAATTATGTTTGCATACAGACTGCCTCGGATCGCAATAAAAATCTCTTAAATTTCGATTGCTTTGTGCTCAAATAAGAACGTTTAGATAATGATGCTATTCTAGTCACAAATGGTGCAGCTATCAAATAATGAAATTCAATATATAATATTTGATAAAGAATAATTTTTAAATTAAAGATGGTGCAGAAGTTTATACCACAAAATCTACATCCTTTTGTATATATTATTACAATGTACATGAACGTGCATAATTAGATCCGTGTTTGATACATAAATTAAAATATGATGAATCAGTTTTAAAATTTTATACTTTCAATGAGATCCTATTCTTCACATCTGCGACACAATGGGAAAATATGGTCGTACAAACCATGTACTAATCCGCAAAAGTATGTGTAGACAAAGACATAACGTGTAACATTTATTTTAGACACACTATATTTCATAGTTATAACTAGGTATGCCGTATAATATAATATTGACTGCAAAAATCGTTGAACCGTTAATAATAAGTGCACCGTAGTTTTATGATGTAGCTCTCGGAACACTATGAAGGAAGAATTGACAACGCCGAAAAATACCATAAAAAGAAATTCAATACATCTAAAGTGAAACTTGTGGGAAATTGTATGCAAAGAATACTGTGTGCTTTAGCACAATTCATGCTCTACAGTTAAACCTGTGATTACAGACCACTGGCAGGAAAACGATTAAGATTAAGCGGGTATTGCATTTTTCAAAGCCACACTCATTTGATATACAAAATCGAACCTTATAACTGTGATTATTGCTCTAGTTACATCACATTTTGACGACCGTCTTTGGCAATTTTTTTCATATTGTCCGTTCGTAACTGGGATCCAAACGCTTATCTCAAAATAATTGTGAGATTATAGCAGCTTGGCAATCTCTTCATTAAAAACTTAATCACACGAGAGAGTCGACTTTCCCGTGCATGTATATTAAAACACTATATATCGCAAGCCATTTTACTACTCATAAAAGAGATATCTCTCTAATTTCAAAGAGGTATCGTTCGTTCCAATACAAATATCTCTTTCACGCCGAGAGATATCTTTGTGTCACAGAAAGATATCTACTGAATATTAAAATGTATCTCTTTTACTTATAGAGATATCTGTTTAACATCATTAGAGATATTTTTCTACTTTTGAGAGTTATCTCTCAATTTTAAACAGATATCTCTTTTTCATAGATATCATTTGAAGTAGGAGAGAACTTTATTACACTCAAATATATCTCTTTAGAATTAAGATGTTTCAAAAGACGAAAGATATTTCTAGTTAAAAAAATATATCTCCTAATTTACAGAGATACCTAAGTTTAAGATATATCTTCCCTATTTTAGGAGATACCTCTTTGCAATCAGAGAGATATCTCCTTTGGGGTTGAATAGTAGAAGAGATATCGCTCTTATTTCTAGGAGATATCTTTCATTTTGATAAAGATATCTCTTTAACACTGAGATATATCTTTGTATCACAGAAATATATCTCCTGAACATTAAGAAATATCACTTCCACTTACAGGGATATCTGTTTTACATCATTTGAGAGATATCCTTCTATTTTCAATAGATATTTCTCAAATTTACAGAGTTATCTTTTTAAGAAGGAGAAATATCTATGAACGACAGAGAGATATTTCTACAACATTGAGATATATCTCTTTAGTATTGGGAGATATCTTTCTAAACCGGTGAGATATTTCTATTGAAAGAAAGATATCTCCTAATTTACAGAGATATCTATAAATTTAAGAGATATCTCCCCTGTCTTAGGAGATACCTCTATGAAATCAGAGAGATATCTTCTTTTTTTTGATGAAATAGTAAATTGGCTTGCCATAACTATATCCCAGAACTAATATAAAATTGAGTTTATTTTGCTTAAAGAAAAGTAATAAAATAAAATAAAAGGCCGACTTGCATTCTTTCCACAAAAAAAGTGGTATTTTGACAAGTTTCAGGAAGTAACACTTTGAGTCGTAACTGTACATGTAATTCAAAATTGAGGAATTGAAAATTCAAAGTCACCAGCAAGAAGGATGTTACTTGAGTTAAGGAACTGCTTTAAGTTTCTGGGATTATCTTTGTTCATATATCTTCATGTATCATCAAATGTTTTTCAAAGAGAAATACTATCAAGTTTGTGCAGTTAAAAAACTGTCAAAGTATTCGACTTTCGGACAAGATGATTAGAATGTTTTCATTTCTTGCCGTAACAAGAAAAAGGCACGATGGAATGCATACTTATAACAAATATCAAATAAAACCACCAAAAACATCCCTGTAAAGTTTGAACAAAATTTATCATTTAGTTAGTAGGAGATGCCGCGAAAGTGAGACGAAATATTTGACTGACGGACGGATGACAGCGCACTGTGGACGGCGAATGATGGGAGAGGTCACTGCGTGTTCAGGGTTAACTAAAATACAGGAGAAAGGCAATTTATGCGAAAGAATTCAGTGCTAACTTGCGAAAACAAATGATACACCTATATATAACTTACGAGTGCGCTATTTACGAATAATAAGACATAACGGTCACTTTAGAGCTAGTGAAATATGGTGACTAAGTCAATCGTAACATTCATAAGGAACGACTTACGAATTTTCCATTTACCGGCCGCTGATCACAAATTAGCAGGACGTTTCCGTGCCTTGATTGGAAATCAGCAATTTCGCGTTTTGGAATATTTGTGTAATAATGTGGTTGCATATTTCTGCCACGAGATGGCGAAATAGCTATCACGATAATGTCAAACATTATCTAGATTATTCGAAGTTTTATATCTTACAGTTTCAAGTTTTAAAAAAGAAGTTATTTCGATAGTTCTAAACCATGGAAAACATTCTGAATGATGTTCGGCTGCTTCACCAACTTTGCCAACCAGCATCGATATAATCATGTCTTCCGTTTGGGTCGTTGTAATATTTTGTATATACATGTATACTCCAGCTCATCTCACAACGGCTGTAAACTTATTTATATAAATAGCACTGTGAAATAATAAAACAAATGATACTATCTTAAGAAGATAGATAAAAAAGTTACGAATATTATTAAAAGTTTAGAAGGTCATTCCATTCTGTTTTGTTGTGTTGTGTCATTATTTGTTGACTTTTCAGGACTATACATGGCCTTCTACGTCGTAAAAAAGATGAATCCTTGTTTATATAGACCTGGAGAAATCAATTATTTGATCATATTTATATCACAACGGGGAGTATGGCGCTTCCGTGTTAAAATAATACATGTACAGAGAATTAAATGATCAGTGACATACATGAATTGTCACGAACTGAACTACCTCTCTCAAACCACAGACACTTGGGTTCCGTATCTCGATATTCTGTCCGTTGATTGACTTAACCTGTTCAGTGTGAGTACTGGGTTGTTATAGTATGTGAATATGCAAAAAAAAAATACAAAAGAGACACTGTTGGGCCAGAATAGCGAGATACGGAACCCAGTTGTCTATACGTGTCTCAAACGTCGTTCTTTTGGCGTTCAAATGGTATTATTCACGCGTTATTTGTGAAAAAACTAAGTCGAAGACATCCCGTTTTTATTTCATTAATTGTGTTCAAATATCATTAAATGAACACTGTCAAAATTACATTAACATTTACAGTCCCGATTTTGATTTTTTTTGTAAAAACGACAAAAAAGCGTTGAAAAACGATGACGTTTCAAACGTTAATTCAATTGCTTAAAGCGGAATCATGACATGCTTTGTGAAAGAAGGAAAATGTATTTTACTCGTATGTATAGTACATTTTCTAATGACTTTGACAGAATTTACAGAAAGAAAATCGGTTAAATATCAATAAATCTATTTAAGAAAACTTCATGACGGAATTGTTCCGGTACGCTGCCACTAGAGGGCGTTGTTAAATGTCGTCATGTGACGTCATGAAAATAACAACGTAAACATGCGATGCAGATGGTCACAATATACGCATGTACCGACTTTCAAATAAATGTGACAACTTTTAATTTTACCGACCAAAGGTACTGACCTACCTTAATGTACAGTAGTTTATCTCATTTATCATGATTACGGTAAAATTTATGTATTGGTTCTGAACAGTGATAACACAACATCCAAAAAATGAAAGCACTGACAGCAATTGCTTTACATACAAAAAATGTTTATAATTGACATTTGCGACATGATTAACATCAAAACATCCTATAAAGAAAAAAAAGTACATAATGTAAATTCAAAGTCTTGATTTTATTTTAAAAAATGTACCTCTCGTATCAATACGTCTTTCATCCTCATGTGCTATTTGTATACGAAGCGATAACAAAATCAAATCGCTTTGAAGAGTTTTAAGTTGTCATATTGTTCTTAGATAAATACAAAAGTTGATTAACCATAAAACATGTAATAGTCTTGCATCTGATTAGATGTGAACCTTTACTACTACTTTCGTTCTTATTTTAAATCAATAAAACTAGCCTACCTTTTGATGAGTAACAATTCTGCAACCAATAGTCCACTTGTGATTGAAAAAGTCAAATAAATAATCCTTATTTTGTCACGTTCTATTTACGAGGGTGCTTCAAAAAGTAATGTTACTTATGGCTTTCCATAGTGAAAACAATAATTCTATTCAGTAGAGTAGGCCAATTTAATAGCTACATAAGCACGAAAACCTCAGGCAAATCGGTGAACATTTGACAAAGTAATCCACTTTTATAGGTGTGTTACTCATATACACTGTGCAAGTTGCTGTCTTACAAATGAATACTGAAGTAAAAGTAGAAATACGTGCCTACATAAAAGGCCACGTTGCTCTAAGTATACCGCCAAAACAAGTTTATAACGTACTGAATGAGATATATGGGCCTTCCCCGGTATCGTATATGACAGTTTGCAGATGGGTTAAAACATTTAAAGCTGGAAAATCCAGCATTAAAGATGCGGGTCGAAAAGGGCGACCAAAGACATCTGTTACAGATAAAAAATGTCTGCTCTGAAGGCATTTGTAGACGAAGATGGGAGATATACGGTAGAAGAGATAGCCACTAAGGTAGAGATATCAGAAGGCAGCGTCCGTGCTATTCCGACCAAACATTTGGGACTTGCAAAAGTATGCGCTCGTTGGGTCCCCCATTTGCTTACCACAGACCAGAAAAGGCAGCTCATAAAAGTCGGGGGATAGTTGTGTTTCTGAACAAAGACAAGGTTAATGTCTAGAAGCATCCTCCCTATTAATCCGATTTAAGTCCGTGCGACTTTTTCTATTCCCTCGGCTCAAGAAAGTTCCTTCTGGGCGGATATATGACAGCAGAAATGCACTTGGAAGTGCAATGCATCAGTGCCTGAGACAGATACCAAGGGCAGACTACTTTGGCGCTTTTATGAAATGGATAGCGAGATTACAAAAGTGCATTTCTATTAAGGGGGAATATTTTGAGGGATTGGAATAATTTCATTGGAGGTACTATTTATGTAGTAATGTAGTAACATTACTTTTTGAAGCACCCTCGTATGTGCTGGTTATCAATTTGAACTGTCATGTGATTTGCGTGACACTGAAAACTGACTGTCTGGTTGGGTTTGTTTATCCTCGGTACTTGACACTGTCATATGACCGAGCATTCACTATTGCTATTGATGCGAAACGAATGATATAGCGTGAGACAATTATGTGTTTGGAAGGAAGTGTGATTATTTGCTTACGAAATACGCGAACGGGTAAGATTTAACAGTTTTAATTTTATCTATCTTGTAATACTGCCTCACACCTCTCATGAGAATTATGGACTGGGTGCACGCCGGGTGTTAACAAAGGTAGAAATAGATAACTGCAACATATGTCTTCCAGTTGAGAGAATCAAGATTGTTAAAACTGTTAAAAAGAGTAAAAGAATAAAAAGTTCATAAAAACAACTGTTGTATGATCAATAACTTGGCTTAGCAGGTTCACTGTCTGCTTGAATGAGTCAAGGTCAGGTAGGGTTGCAATATGCGAAGGTAACCTATTCCGCACGACTGTTGTATTGGGGAAAAGGAGTACTAAAAAAGTACTGGGAGACTAAGGGGGCGCACATGTCCGTTAGCCTCTTTGGGACTTCTGAGTAACTGGGTAGGGAGATTGCTAGATGATTGTTGTATATTCAGTAGAAAATAACAAGTTTAGAGGCTTGACACCTCTTCTCAAGGGTGTTCCAGCCAAGTTTTGTCTGACTAATGTTTTTTAAGAAAGTGAATTGATATTTGCATTGTTTGTAAATAGTCGATAACAAGTTTGTTGTATACAAATGCTTAGTATATATTTAACAATTCATATTTGATGTGTACAAATATCACACGGTAATGTAACTATAATCTATTTATTCCAATAGGTAATTTTAGGTAAAAGGGGCGTAATACCAATTTTAATATATGCTTTTTAGATATAGAAATATAAGTAGTACAAACAGTACTGCCAACGGTAATTTTTACAACCAAACCGCAGACTTCAGTCCCGTTGGCACTGTACTGTTTTAGTCAATCTTACTTTTCAGTTTCATTTTTCTTTGCTATCTTTATTTTCACAGTTACTATTCATTCAGTCTAGTAACAATGCATCAAAACAGTAATTTCACACAGTCACGTTAACATCCATTATTAAACAAGCAACTATATAACGTGTTTTTTTCTCACATTATCTTCGGGTCGTTTTTTATATAATGACCAAATTACTTGTGTTTCTTGTTTTACTCGGCTGTTTATCTTGAGACGTTCACTCAAATCCAGGCCCTTTAACACCAAGATCTAGTTCTACTTCTTCTGTCTCTACCTCAGATACAACATAATTATCACGGTACTTATCATTTATGCACTATAACGTACAAAGCCGACACAATTTTCGCCGAGTTCAGTGACTTTGATATCCTTTCCTTTTCTATTCCAAACAAGGACCTTACTTTTGGTAAGGACATAATCGGTGATAGTCATGGTGATGTTCTTTTATATGTCAAAATACACATTGTTGTGGAATTATAATGTGTCCCGACTCGGGTATAACATGGGAAGAAAAAAAAATTAGTCTACTAGGAATACATTTTTCAGTAGAGCTTAATAGAATGGAAGAGTTCAAGCAAAATAGAGGAAATGAAACGTTTATTTATAGTTTCGAATCAAAGAATACTAACTCCCATTGGAAAAATTACTATTATTAAATCAATGGCAATGGCAAAATTAGTACATTTATTTTTCACATTACCACTTCCTAGGGTAGAAATCATAAAAGAGTTAAACAGTTTATGTTATAAGTTTCTTTGGAATAGTGGACCAGATAAATTCAAAAGAAAAGTTATTTCACAAGATTACTTTTTGGGAGGCTTGAGAATGCTGGATAATGAGAAATTCATTCAGTCACTACAAATCACATGTGTTAGAAGATTAAGTAACCCTAATTTAAGATACAATATGTTACTAAAAGAAATGTGTTCTTTTATACAAAATTTTCAATCATTTGGTTGCAATGGTTTTGTAAAGCATTTAGATTAAGTGAAACATGTTTTCTGGAAGGGGGTTTGGAAGAATTTCATAAGCTTTTCTAAATGTAAAAGCCTGTGTAAATAGGAAATTTTTTCTGTGTTTTCCAGTTTGGCATAATGAGTGTTTCAGAATTGGAGAAAACCCATTTTGTTATTCAAATCATATTGACCAGGGAGTGAACTATGTCAATGATTTTATTTATAATAGTGGGTCTCTATATTCTTTTCAAATTTTCCAAGAAATATATCATGTAAACGAATTTCTTAAAGTATCAAAGTATAATACAGTCCATAAGGTACTTCCTATAAAAGTTGACTATTGTACATAAAGCTATTAAGCTACCTTATCCTATTTACATTAACTTAACTACACATTTGATTATGTTAAATGTAAAAGGATGTAGGCAAATTTATGATAATTTTGTGCTGAGTAAGGTTTATCTGAAACGTAAAACTAAATAGCAAAGCAGTCTCAACACAACTCTTTCACTTTGGAACAAGTACATGTATAGTAGTATATTTTTTTAAGATAATCAGAGATACAAAACTTCAGTGGTTTCAATATAAAATCATACAGAGAATTCTAGATACAAATTATTCATTGAAGAAAATGGGGTAAAGAAATTGTGACTTATGTTCTTTTTGTAACTGAAATGCTGAAAAATGGGTTCATTTATTTTTGGAATGTAGAGAAGTTAAAACATTTTGGCACAATCTAGAAACATGGATAAAACAGGTTTGTCTATTTGTCAATGTATCTCCCAATAAAACACGTTCTGATGAGAATAGTCACCTTTCTGATTGTGCCTTAACTATGCCATTTTCAACATTTGTTTTCAAATATCAATATCCATGTATAATTTCGTTAGAATTTAACGGTTTTTCCTATATGAACAATCATGTTTGTGTTATATAGAACAAAGACGTGTTATTGATACTAAATATTTTATTACTTTTCACATTAAGTACATACATGATAATGATATTACAAACGTACTTGCTTATACAAAATATCAGTTAAACAATTTGGTGCACAAAAAAAAAATTGACTGAATTCAGTCACTAACTGACCATACATTCATAGTATATATGAATCTGTACTCCAAGACGATTCGAATATGATTGAAATTGCATCTGGCTGAATTTCAGTCATTCCTGATTTCACTATCTGTAACTGAAGAAGCAATGAAAGTTTTTCGGTAAACAAAAGTAGAAGCTAGGCCGACTATGACTGAATTCAATCACGAAATAGCAAAACATTTAGGCTAAAATTGTATCTGATAAAAATTAGTTATTTATGTTTTCACTTTCCTAAAATTTCTAAAATATCCTAAACGCTGAAAGCAATGCTTTTACATGATCAAAGTAAGAAGTTAGCCAAAATCGGCTAAATAGCATGATTCATAACACACATGGAAATTCACCGATACTGGATGTAAAATAAATGTATTCACTCAAAATTATCACCTTTCAGTAAGTGACGCGGTACAAGTGTATGTTTACAAATGTTCATATACCGTATTTATTTTAATTGCGAAATAATTTATTATTATTTAAATTGTGTGTTGAGGTAATGTAACAAGATGATGCAACACAAAATGTAAAAATGAAAATTGAAAGACAAAAATTAATTCATTAAAAGAGACGAACATCAAACAGCCAAGAATTTAATAATTATTTTAGTTTTTCGTGCCTTAAACTAGCGACCAACAAAAACGAAGAGGGAGTAAGTAGATAAGTAGAGCTGTACATAACAACAAAAGTTTCTCTTAGCTAAACAGAAACACACAATTATGTAGACGAATAAAGTAACGACAAGAATACATGTAAAGCTAGTCGACGCAGTGCAAACGAAACATAAATCGATTGATCAATAAATCATTATTTCAATATCTAGTTTATGCCTAATGACAAATACTATTTTAGCCCTAATGACAAATACTATTTTAGCATACATAAATATTAAAACCACAATTAGCCAAAAAAACAAAACAAATGAATGAATGAACGAATGAATGAATAAATGAATGAATATAAATTAAAGATGGTCAATTACTTTTAAGCAACAGTTTATGACAATTTTTTTTTGTATAATTTTTATTCTGTTAGAGATTTATCTAATGAACAAAAAGACCCATTACATAGAGTTCGATCCCTATCAGAAATTTACATTTTATTAACTTTTATAAAATTTTGTTATTATTTAATATGAAAGTATTTAAAACGTTGAGTATTTCTTTTTTATTTCAATATAATTTCTACTTTTACATTTGAATTGGATAGATATACATATATCTTAACATTCTGATCCAAAATGCAAGATTTAAACCTACGTGTAGCTTCTGAATAGATTTATTTCCAATCTATCTTGGGTGCGCACCCCGAGATAGGTAAAGGGAGGTAATTATATCTTTTCAAACTTGAACGAATTCCATCTAAAAATATAATATTTAATGCAAATATTTCACAAATATAATATAAAAGGTCTTATATTTATATCTTTCTGTCGGCAAAGTATGTGTATCAAATTTTTACTTATGATAAAATAACTCTATCTTGGTTGGGCAACCAGGATAGGGAAATCAAATTTTAAAAATACCTCCAGTAAAAATCGTACTTGAATTAAGCGCTAAGTGAACATAAATGAGTGTAAATGATCAGATGTTAAAGTTTCAAACAAATATGTTACATGGCAAAATTCCAATTATATACCTTTAACGCCAAACCAAGCAATTAATCAGAAAGGTATGAAGAAGGGAAAAGGTAAACCGGTAGTACATGTTAGTAACCCTAACGTCGCCTGCATCTGGCCATGGAGACGAAAACCATATATCTTTGATAACAATTAGACCACAAATCTCGAGCAGTTTTATGGAATCTGTGGGCATGCCTATTTCATAACAAAAGGTGGTGCCACCTGTCCTGTAGAATGATTGGAGATTTCTACATGATTGACATATCATGAGTCAGACTGTTACGGGATGGGATGTAAGTTATGGACTTTAACTGGCTCTTAGACATAAACAAGAAGGCAGGGCTATTAAGACTGGAACTGTGAAAACTATTGGAAATATCCATGGCCGGACAACAAGCACTGTCTGTTAGTCGTACCCAGTGAATCTGACAGTCCTCGATTGAAATTGATTGATAACATGATTATATAAGATAACCTGCCTAGTGGTCACATGTATTCAGCAGTCGTCAGCCTTTAGAAGCCAAATTCTATTTTTACTCAATTTGCCATTCATATTAAAAACACATTAACTGTACAGCCACCATTGTAAATGCAAACTATGTCCGGTTTAATCATACATTTAACTTAAAACAAAATGTTGTTAATGTAATCTTTAAAGTTTTTCAACTTTTTACAATATACATGCACAACAAAATAGACAACATAACAACATAACTATAAGAATATATACATACACGTATGCACTATAAACATACGCCCCTTTACATCCAAGACAGCTGAAACGGAAACATGCAAGTGCATGCACACGAATATTATATCAAGTAAAGCTTGAAAATGATTCAATTTACGGAACTGATATGATTCAGTGGTATTATTCATGTAACAATCTGCCACCGCAGTTGCACGTACAAGCCTGTTCATCCTAGAGATTACCTGTGATAAGCCTGATTATAGCTGACCACTATACACAGCATGCGGTTATCAAGATAATTACTGTTTTATTGACTGTGGAATATCAAATGTCTTCTTGTGAACCACTTGTGATTTATTATCTATTATCTGAGTGTTTCAAGAGGCACATCTTTTCGTAAATTTTGTGTTCACGTTTCATATCACCTTCAAAACATCTGCAGCAAACTGAAGTTAAATCATCTACAATCTTTGTAATATTTTGAAGAGTCATGCCTTTTAAAAGATTACTTTAACACAGATGATACAGGAACCACAGTTAATCCGTTCAGTATTGAAAGCCCATTTTTATAACTGAGAAGTGTTTGCTTAAGGTAGTATGCGACCTTTGTCCGACGTCAAAAAGCGAGTTTTCTCCGATTGTTAAGAAATTTTGCCTAATGGTACTATAACATATTGCTAGAATTGTGTTCGTTTTATTTTTTCTATTTTTCATTTCGTTTTCTAGCAACGTGACGTCGAATGTCGGTGGTGTAAAATCGAGGTTTTACATGCATAACTGGTTCAATTTCAATTCCTTATTTTAATTTTAAAACCTCCACATGCTAGCTCTCTATCTGTGAAATACGCACGTATAAAATTTTTTTTTTTTTTGCCGTCATATTTTCCAACGCAAAGCGTTTAATATTGAAAATCAACCCATTTTTTCACCCAAAATTGTGACCCCCGACTTACGTTAAAGTTAGTTTTGTTCAACGGAACGAGATTCAATCAACTAATGACTAACATGGTGATTGAGTGTAGATCGTAACGAATAGCACTGAAAATCCAAAAAGGGGGGTGTTCGCGCATCATTTTTCACAAAATGCCAATAAAGTAGACCAAGATGAACGTTGAAATAGCCATTCCTTTATACAAATGTAAGATAATCATTTAATAAAAAAGCACTTCTATTCACTAGTATTGATTAAGCCCATGGTGGCAAAACTTTACAGTTGTCGAATAAGTAGAAGGTTATATAATTTATATTGTTTGATAGCTCGTTCGTTGTTATTGACATCCTACTGTTCGATATCATAGGAGGTTTATCAAAGAATGCGCATAATCATGTATACTATTCTACATGACACGAAGGTATTATCATTGAACAATATCATTAGCTGTAACTTTCAACATTTTCGAAAGCTTGACCGTGTTTTATGAAATATTCGACGTTATTCGGCATCATTCCTTCTGGAGCCTTCGTGGCGCAGTGGTAGCGCCGTTCGCCTTAGGATCGAAGGGTCCCGGATTCAGGAACGAAGGGTCCCTGGTTCGATCCCCACTATAGCCATGTCGACAGTGTTATTAGGGAAGACACAAATAATCCCACATTGCCTTTCTCTCTTCGAGGTTGATACCATCTGGAATGGGTCTCGAGAGCGTTTAATCTAAGTTGTAAGAACTTGTTTCGCAATCGAGAATAAATAAATTAGTATGAATTAATTCCTTCTGCTCTTCAACCTTTTTAAAACAAAACTATCCATTTGAAAAAGCAAATCGTTGATATGTTTTACATTCAAGCAAACACATCAATAACCCATGTAAAAAATACTTTTTTATTAGTGAGAATAATAATAATAATAATCATCATCATCATTATCATCATCATTATGTGAATTGTACTCTATGGCAACATTCGAAACATTTAGGCTATAACATATTACAAAGGCGGAAATGAAAATGTAGTAGACTAATTCCAATGTGCCTCAAAATATTTATTGGTTTATGTTTTATCTAAAGGGAAATAAAAAAACTGTAATTGGCAGCAATGTATTCTCTGGATCTAAACATGTTTTTCTTTGATGACAGCTTTGGTGAGTTTAATACGTATTAATAAATTTATAAAGGTAAATGGCTTCCTAAGGTTAGAAAATATGAAATTGTCGCGGATTACGGTTGGAATATTTTAGCAATGCACGCATGTTACATAAATTATAGAGGACGATCATATAAGAGTTCTTGTCAGTTTGTTTGTAGTTACCACACAAGTAGTTCAGTGCCGCACTTGAACATGATTACTATGGCTTAAATATGCTATTTTAAGTAATTAATCTAGCAATCTTTGCCGTTATCATCGGGAAAAAGCGTTTCAAGTGCAAACCAAACATTTGTCTGTTTAGGCCTGTATCGAAAGTTCAAATTAAAGACCTACCTGGTAGAAATATCTGTAGGATTGTGACTTAGTATTCTTTGTCCTCACTTTTACAAGTTGAATGCATACGTAACAATTTTAGTAATCGTTCAATAGCCTCTTGACGTCGCTTTTTATCTGTTTGATAGAGTCAAACAAGACGAAATTTGAAAGACAAACAGCATATTAACTAGTATCCCTTTGTATCGCACAGAAGCAGTTTTAACTACATTTATTCATAAAATCTAACTTTACATCACAATAACATACATTACTTTAGAAGTAATTTCAAGTTATATAAAGAATCTATTAACAAAAATCAAAACATTTCCGCTGAGCTGCGCTTTCCGTTATAAGACCGCAATAAGACCGCAATGTGAGTCGCATTTTAAACATGTCCGACAGTCTGAGAATGGATTTCTATTAACGAAATTTATATTTCTCTTTATTTATAAGAATGGTAAATGCTATTCTTTATCAAAATAACTTATATGAATTAAATAAATTATACAAAATATAACACCTGGGGTTATTTTTATTGAATTTATACAGTTGTAAGCACTAATTTACATTTCGACTCTTTGAAAAATCTATTCAGTGTGATTTTCATCTTGTCATTTTATTTTGCCTATTTCATTGCATGTATTAAGAAGTTTAGTTTGCGGACATGGTTTTGATTTACTTATCTTTTCTTGAAGTTTGTGTACAAATCAAAGTTCATGTCCTTTTTTACGAAGCTATTCATAGACTCGCGTCCATGGATCAAATTTATTTTGCATTCCAAATACTCGACGCCGATTACTGGCGGCGTCAAATAAACAATCAAAGATGGAGCTGAGACATAGAAGAAGTAATAAACGTCTCTAAATGAATTATCAAATTGTAATCTCATGCAGACAGATATAGGAAACACGTTTTAATGAAAAAATATACGCTGACACTTTCCTCTAAATAATAAGAAAATAAAAAAGCTGCGTTTCTTTGCCTTGACTATACATTTTGTACTACATGTTTTTGTAGTATCAATAACAAATCTGAACTGCATTCTGTTATCAAGTTATGCATATACATGTATTGGCATAGCTCTTAAATTATGGCAGAGCTTTCAGGCCTTTTGTGTTTTAGCAGATTCGCACACAAGCTATGATGTGTATCAGAAGTTTACTAGGTAAAGTCATCTCTTATTATGAGAATTATTATTTTGAATTATTTCGATACGGTCTGCCTTTTAGCAGCATCTGACCCACGATGGGTAAAGCGCTGAGGTCTGAAGTTTATAAGAGCTGGTTCTGGTCCAATGCTTTAAGAACTTTTGTCAAGTTGTTTGTTAGAGGTTTAACGCCCGTTTTCAACAGTATTTCTGTTGTTTACAGGCGGGCAGTTTACCTTCGTTCCTGGGAAGGACCAGTACAGTACTAGACTCCATCCTCCGTAAGAAACTGCCAACTTTCTCACATAAGAGACATGGTAACCCGGTAACCCTCAGTCAGTGAGAGCTGAAGTTACAGCAATTTCAAGTCAGCGACTCTGACCACTCGACAACGCGAGCGGTCCGACCGTAGTTATATGTATGTGCTCGAAAAGGACTAAAATACCAACCGATCATACATGGCCTTTTTATACAAGTTGTAAACACGCACAACTCAGTTTTCATCTTTCTTGGTAAAATAAGAGCTACTTGTAAATTGTGCTCCTGTGACTTTAAGCATATATTATTGTACATTGTAGAATATAAAACAGACAATCGCATGAAATTATTTTGCCAATTCTTGTGTTTGTAGATAACGAGTCAATCATGCAAAAGCAGGAAAATAATTAAGGAACATGCGTAAATTTTAACAACGATAGATGTTTTATAGACACCACAGAGACCATTCAAAATTGCATTGCTATTACTGTAACTAAATTGCAGACAAAATGTTCTTAATTAATGTAAAAGATGTCGTAGCATCTAAATGTCATTTGACTAACACAGTATGTACGATTTCACTTATTTTCATCTCAGTCTTTAGCCTCCAAGTTCATATATTTGCCAAACTGAACGTTGAGCACTGCACATTTAACGTCAGACGACAGTCCACACGACGTTATTACTCCACAATCATTATTCTTGATGTCCTATTTTTACTTTATTGCAACTTTGTGAAAAATATTGCGCGAACACCCCCCTTTTAAATCTGTTCTGTTAATTGCTAGGATCCTCACGTGAGTCAATAGTTGATTGAATCTCGTTCCGTTGACCAAAACTAACGTTAAAGTGAGTCGGGAGACACAATTTCGGATCGAAAATCGGCGGATTTTCAGTATTAAACGTTTCGCGCTCGAAAAAATGACAAGAAAGCCTCTTAAATTTGATATGTGCGTATGTCGCTGGTAGAGAGCTAGCGTATGGTGTTATTAAAATTACACTTAGGTCAAATTTGAACCAGTTATGCCTGTGAAACGTCGATTTTACACCATCGACATTCGACGTCACGTTGCTCGGAAACGAAATGAGAAATAGAAAAATTAAAACAAACACAATGCGAGCAATATGTTATAGTACCATTAGGCAAAATTTCATAACAATCGGAGAAAACTCGCTTTTTGACGTCTGACGTCGGACAAAGGTCGCATACTACCTTAACATTGTCTTGTCTCATCCGAGAGTCATACCGTTTAAGGTATTTAATAAAGTCCGTAAAAAAGAATATAGTTAACTTCTTGATCCTTTAATATTTGTAACACATTCACCAATTTCATTTTCTTGCAGCAGTTTGCCTGTAATATTTATTAAGAAATCATATAAGTAAATGAATACCCTAGGAAACAGAAATATACATTGAATGTGGCCAAATAACAGTATAAAAATTGTATTACTTTTCTTGAATATGCACCCAACTTTAATGCATCACTCAAATAAAATATTCCTTTTTTATTTATTCACTATCATTATTGCTATGAAATACATGTAACTGGCACAAAAACGATTCGTTTGAATAAAGTTCAACTATTATTACATTTGTAAAAAAGTTAAATGACCCAAATATAACCGCATTCCTGTTAGGTCAGACCAGGGCTTATCAACAATTAAGTCACACATGTGTTTTGAGGAACTCACTGCTGGCTGACCACATGTAAATACTACAGTCAATCAAACAGGCAATTAGAGTTCATCACCTGCAGGGATATAGCTGATAATGCAAATCAACTGTATCCTTGGTTTTCAGGGGATTTTCTGTGCTTAAACGTGTAACTGACCGGGCGTTCAGTTGGGACATGTCTAGTTGTTCTTCTCCAGCTTACGACTTTCATTTGCAGGCCATTTCTTAAAATGCATGAAAACATCACCCCGATTGTCTTTCGTCAATCTGAAAATATTTGTTGAAATATTAGATGAAATGTATCGTTATTGTATATATTGAAAGGTATTATTTAACATTATTCTTATGAGAAACAATTTGAAATGCAATATACAAATTGGTTATGTTTTAGAAAATATACTACAATCTTGTAGCAACCTCCCTGCCCAGTTACCTAGAAGTCCCAAACAGATTAACAAGACATGTGCATCCCCCTAGTCTCCGCCACACCCTTGCAAACTCGAACTTCTTTAAGTACTCTTTTTTCACCCATTCCACAGTCCTGTGGAATAGATTACCCACGCATATTGAGATTCTGCCTGGTCTTGAATCATTCAAGCAGGTGTCGGCCCAACTAAGTTATTAATCGTACAACAGTTGTTTTTGAACCTTTTATTCTTTTACCATTTTAACAGTTTTAACAATCTTGATTCTCCTAACTGTAAGAACAATAATGCATTTATATGATACTCGTGAGAGGTGTGAGGCAGTTTGACAAGATAGATAGATACTATAATGATTTTACCCGATATAGACATAAATTAAAATGGAACAAAGTCTCATATTTTCAGTGGATCTGAATGACTACATAGCATAACACTTGATGATTAATTATCTAGGAATGATTTACTTAGATCTTAGTGTACGTCTGCCTATAAAACATTTGCATTTTAAATGGTTCTAGGAAAAAGCGTGAAGTTTTTATTTGTTGCAACCTGCTGGCTATTATCAAATTAGAAAGCTCTTTGGTGGCTGAAATTATATAATTAAACTGTGGCTGACCCAAATTATAGCAAATCAGTACTGGTGGTAAACTGACATTTCATTAATGACCATGCAAATTATCTAAAGTAGCGTTTGCCACCTTCAGTGAAAGATATAACTGTAATGGCGAAGCCATTAACCAGATAATGTGGTCAATTAATCAAACAATATTATACAACAAGCCTGTTACGCTAGCCGTATTTTTTAAGATTGTCTTTTCTATTCTAAAACACCACAATAGGTCCTTCATGAAATAACAAGTTTAAATGAAACTCTGTGCGAAGCTTATGTATGTAATGAATTTGATTTTGACTATATAGATCTGCATTCACCCCACCCAAAAACATTTCTAAATGGTATGTTAATAAACTACTAGTATGATAAACATATATTCGTCGCACGTAAGTATTTAGTGTACATATCTCCAGCTCTGCATACTGCAGGTTCAAGTCATGTGAACATTCATTTTCTTATTCAACTTTTTATACTTTAATATAATTATTATATTTATACAGTAGTCGGAACGTAACAGTTGTCACACGGAGTGCACGATACACGCACGATGTACGCACGATACACGCACGTTAGACGCACGTTGCACGTTCGGTAAATACACGATGAGCGATTCAGAACGATACACGATATACACGATGTACGAAGCGCACGCTACACGCTACACGCTAAACGGATTACACGTTATACGATCACTTTGGGATTTCACAATTTATCTAAATTTAGACCTTTTAATCAGACCGAAAGAATCAGATCAATTAGCTTCGTACCTTAACAATAAAAAATGACATCGATAAGTGACAAAGATCCACAGTTTTCATATCACAGTATGTGTCAAATTTGAACACCTGTCGGAGTGACTTTTGCAGGAAATTGATCCCAATGTGCGAGAAAATGGGCGTAATTAAAGTTAATTGCCATCAACACTTTTCGTTAAATAAATTCTACATTAAAGACACTTTTAGGACCGTGGCATATTAATGTTCAAATATAATAATCTTATACTGGATATGTTGATGGATGTCAAGTGGGTGGGGTAAATTGACATTGAAGAAACTGAAGGCTTGAAATGGCGTTTTCGAATAAATCAAGCATTTGGAACGGGGGTTTTAATGTTATTTTGTAATATTTATAGTTGTGATGATTATACGGCCCCTTAATTTGACAAATGTTTTAACAGAAAAAAGTTTTGAACAATATTTAGGTTTTTTCCGGTAGCCCGAAAGTGAAAATTGTCCCTCTAGAAATCTAGGATTATTCTAAGAGAAGGGAAGATAATTAAAGCGAAATGCGGTATTTATGTACTGAGGACTATGGTGATTAATTTATATAAAGTTTTATATCATGCTACTTTATATTTTGTTTAAGTGGGCCTATTCTATAGGTTGGGTATATAAAAACACATATGAAAAATGAACCTCTTGGAAACAGTGATATTTTCTAGAGTGAAGAAGGTTATTAAAGTTCATTTTTATTTCAATGTAGTTTAATTCTTGGCACGCAGTTCCACATACTTTATGTCACTGCTACCATTCTTTTTTATTCAGAACCCCTGTCGAGGTGGTTGGGGTAATACTTTATGGGGGTAGTAATTTTAAAGTTAAATTAAACAGACTGTTATGTATTATAACTTTTCTCACCCATTTTAGCATAACATTTGTAAAACTTTCTACGATATGAACCAAAAACAGGTTAAAAATTATTTTCAAAATTATTTTGGACCCTCTGTAGAATAATACAATGGTCCAATTGCATGACACAGGTGAACAGCAGATTCAATTAGAACCCTGGAGAAGACACATCTCACAGCCTAGATTATACAGTCTCAAGATGCCATATGCGGTATTAACACATACATGTATGTATGTGCATGTAACATATAATCTTATATGGAATTATATGTTTATTTGACACACTGATGATGAAGAAGATACAATTAACAATTCAATGGATGGTTAATTACTGGGCAGAAAAAGTGATGTACATTCCATATTTAATTTATCTGATGGCATTTTTTACATAAGTAGTTTCATCAGTATAAAGGCTATGAGACTATAGCATTTAGATGTACACATATTTCCAAGATTGATTTTGTTTGCATATCCTATGTTCATAACTCTGCTGATATTATGAGGTGGTAATACATGTACATATACCGTCTCCCTTGGTCTAGTGGTTTAGGCATTCACCTTTGGAGCGGGAGGTCAAAGGTTCCCACCAGGGGTCCGTTCTGATATAGCCAGTTGTTGAGCTGTCGGCTAGTTAAATAATGGTAATTGTATGCCTACCTGCCTGGTACCTGGCAATAAAAGGATAGGATTTGGGAGGCACATGTGCTCAAAAAGAAGGTGTCTCATAAGTCAGAAATGGCTGGCCCTTTAAATAGGGGTGACACTTTAATAAAAAAGCACTTTACCTTTTACTTTTATACTATACATGTAGTAGATCATTTGGAAAAATTGTTCCTGGAATACACATGTAGCATTAGCAAATAAATTGATGGAAGACTTACAACAATAAGAAAGAGCTCAGCAACACTCTATATTTATAAAGGGGGTGTAACCTCACATGTTTCAAAAACCTCAATAACTATGAGACTGCAGAATAGAGCTCAGCAATGATGGTACTCATGTTTTGTTAGATATTTTGGAATTTAGATATGAAGAAAGGTCTAAAAAGATCTATATATTTGTCCAAATTAATGTTAGCTAGGCATTTAAGGAAACTATCAGAGATGAGGAACAAATTTAATAAACTGGACAGAGTTCAAGCACCGCCTCTGCCACAGTAACAGGTAAAAAGGCCCTTTGAAGGATTTCTAAAATGGATTCAATTTATGAATATAACCAGAGGAGATCTGTCAGAAGTACTATATGACTACATAACTATACAACCGGTCTACTGAGACCAGAGTAAATTGTAACTTAGTAATAGATCTGATGTTCATATTATTTTCTTTATTAAGCTATTAAGATTACAAACTACACACAATATAGAGGTGTTCAAAATAAAACTACTGAAAAATAGGTGTTAGCCGGTATCACATGCTTTACGGGAAGTCTACACAAGCACAATTTTGCCATCTTAGCCTTTGAAATCTTTTTTTTTTTAATTTTTTATTCATGCATTTTATACAAAATGATTATGGTGATTTTCTAGTGATATCATACTAGTGTATACTTAAATATCTAAGCTCTTTGCAGAACTTACTATTCAAATGTTATTTATGAAAGTTAAACATTTTACTTAAACATGGGGTTTCAGGTAGGATCTTCAGTAAAAGAACTACTTGTAATACTAAAATACAACTCTTAATCAATTGTGAGTGTTCTCACAGGATGGATATATATTACAAATCTAATAAAACTTATTTCAAGGTATACAACTTAAATAAAATCATTTTTTCTATGTGCCCCATTCTGAAGTAAGTCTGTTATAGCTAAACTGCTAAGAAAGATGCAGGTGATCCGATTAAGCATCTGTATGGCCAGTGGCCAGTCCAAACTGGCAAGGATATGCTTAATGATCATGATATGGTTGATGTTTCATTCAACTGGAGGTAGTAGGAGTAGGTTTGTAAGCAGAAACCGGCTTACATTTATCCTGAACCCAAACCCCTACCCCTCTGTCCCCCACAGATTACAGATAATAGCCAGTGATATTTGTTTAATTATACATTGTAATTATTATATGGTGCCATACAGACAGTGCAAACTACCATACAGTATTAAATTATATATAAGATATAAATTAAAGTTTATATTAGTATTTTATAACTGAAACAGGCATGTAACAGGTACAGTGGTTGGGAAACCCCTACTGACCTGTCACCTGTCACGCCCTGCTAATTTCTGTTATGTGCAGACTATGATTTGCTAAATTATAACAAGATTGAATTTTATGTTCTTGGGTTGCCAATATAAATCAACACCCACTAACCAGTAAAAAAGCTTATTTACTAGTACAATTAAAATACTAAGTACTTGTTAAAAATAAAAAATTGCATTTATACAAGAACTGTTTAGGATTTTGACTAGTGACCTACAGAAAGGGGTTTGATAGCAACTAGAGTAAATTAGGTTACTGAATTTTATCAGTCATTTGACAGTCTACTATGTTATTTTCCAAGAACCTCTATACACATTTACTTAGGGCTTTTCTTGGACTGAGAATAATCATTAATAGTGAAACCATGCAAGTCCAAGCTTATCCATTTCTGGCTTAAGTGGTGAAAGCTATGCAGTCAAACAGCCAGTGAGGGGTGTTACATTCTACAATGCACTGGGTGCAAACCTGGTCAACCAAAAGTATGTACCAACCCGAGCTGGTTGGTAGTAAGTTTGCGCCCAGCCTAAGACGTGTGATTGATTTGTCCATTTTGTAATTTGTCGAGTATCCCATAGGACGGCCAGGTCGCACTGTTTTGTGGCAAAATGTGTATTTTTTAGTTTCAATTCTTTACACCATCCATCCAGGATAGTGGTTTGAATCCTGGCATATATTTCTGTGGGTGAGTATGGAATGTCCTGGATGATGGCCCCTAAACCTGGCCCCTTTTGTCTACATCATCTGTTCTCATTACCCGATATTACTATAAATCTACATGAGCTGGGCACTATGACACGGTAACTGGTAAGCCTGTTTTTAGGCATTGATAAAATTTATGAATAATAATAATGTTTTCAATAACTCTGGTCTAGAATGACTGTTGTTTTTATTTCATTGAGACCAGAGATGATAGTGAATCTGAAAATATATACAATATAGCAAGTCTTTTAGGTTGATGATGTAAAAGCCAGCTCAATGCAGTGTCTATTGTTATCATTTCTGTTGTATAAATGCAGGAACTGGTTATAGAGTATTCCTTATAAATGGAACAATAATTTGCCAATTTGCCTATGATTGCAATTAACAGACCTGTTTAGATGGATTACAACAGCTGAAGCTACTATTTTTAGACCCATCTGTGTATATATGTAGATGTCCAGAGTATAAAATAACTGATATTCATTTGAGTTTTTAACTTTGCGAGATGCGGTATGTCAGATTTGTTCATTTTGTTTTCATGGGGCACTTGTAGGAGGATCTTACAAAATAGCCGTGCGTTATGATCTCACTGACCAAATTCTTGACTTCGCTCAGTATTTGAGAATCTATTCCTGGCGCCTCAGTCTAAGGGGCAGAGCCCCAACCTCAAGTTCAAACAGGTAGGCTGGAGTAGAGGACAATGCACTTAAGTCCAACCGGAGACCTTTAATTTGGACAATATGGACCCTGTTTTGAATGACATCGAGGCTTTTGATGACACTCAAACCCAGGTCTTTCAATAGTAATTTGAAAGACCTTGCTCAAACTAATTAATCAGTCAAAGACACTACCTAATTGCCTTTCTCTTTATGTCAGCTAAATGGATATATTATTCCAATCAGGCAGTATAATTCATAGTTTTAATTCAATATC
>JAFMSR010002459.1:0-24111 GCA_022818135.1 Saxidomus purpurata
GTTTTACGTCTAACAAGAACAAGTACAATCATTTAGACAATTCCGTAAGAAGATTGTCTGCTGGATTTTCTATCACCGTCAGCGGATATTTGATTTAAGGTAACGTATGTTTTCATGACCGTTAATTTTCCTAAAAGGCTAAGTTTATGTTAGAGATTCACCTAGCAGGGATTACTTTTATTTACACTGTCCTGTGAATTTGGAACATGGTGGGGGTAAGAGTGAGGTTGGGTGCGCACCATAAACCGGTTTAAGCTCCCCAGTGGTGTTTTTGCCACTGACCGTTCCAAGGCGGTGCCCCACTGTGTTTCGTTAATTGTTCGTTTTGTCCTCGTGTGTTTGCTTTGTATGCTTGTGTGTGTTGGTGGTGTGTGTTTGTGTGTGTGCATGATTGTGTGTGTGTGAGTGTGTGTGTGTGTGTGTGTGTTTGTGTGTTGGTGGTGTGCGCTTCTGGGTGCTGTGGGGCTCGTTTTGGGGAGGCTGCGTTTTGGTACGTGGCATTCCCTGTTTGATATTATTTTTGTTTTTTTACTCCATTTATTAAGACATGCATATAGTTCATTAAATTTGTAACTGTAATTCAAAGTAAGTCGCTCCTTTTTAACATTAGTGAAAGTAATACCCAAAGTAGAAGCTTGTTGTGAGATCCAATTAAACGACTTCAGTTTACAAAATATTTTATATGTATACCCTAAGGAACCTGCACAGTACATTTTTTTACATTTAAGTTTAGACCTGAGGTGAAACCAACTTTATCAAGTAAGTTGATGAGAGAAGAAAATGACTTATTTGACCCATCAGTCACGAACGTTGCATCATCGGCAAACTGTGCACTTTAAACTTCTTTATCTGTAAATGTTACACCTTTAATATCTTTTTCATTTATGACAGCTAGCGATAAAATTTCAATAGCTATTATAAAAAGGGTGAAAGTGGACAACCTTGTTGAAGTCCTCTTTCAATATCAAAAAAGTCGGAAAGTGATATTTTGTTCTTATGTAATAACCTTCTTCTTTATAAGAGTTAGCTGCTCTAACTCGTCTTTTTTATTTCTGATTAATTCTGTTAAATTAAATGTAGAATCAGTCTATTCATTATTTAATTGTTTCTCTAAATTATCAATATCTTTTATTAGCTGTTTTACCTTTTCGTAAGTTGTTTTTTTCTTGTGCGAGTAGTACTTTAGTGTTGTATTTGTTATAGTCCCTTTAATTAGTTCCCACAATATGTTTGGATTCGTACTTTTATCTATTTCGGTTATTTGTTTAATGTTGTCTCAAATTTGTTTTTGATATATTTCATCCACAATTAAAGAGTTATCTAACTTAAAAACCCTGGTCCTCTGTCTTTGTTACTGAAGTCAATTTGTAAATATACTAGTGAATGATCAGATTTTATTCCTGTTGTGATTTCGCATTACATTACTTTTTTTGAGATATTACTTTAGATCAGAAAAAATCAAGTCTACTGAAAATTGGTGTTCTGTGGTTAGAATGCCATGTTTTTATTGTTTTACTTCGGGATTTTTAATTCTCCAAATGTCGCATAAGTCATAATTTTCCATGATATTCGTAAGTTTCGTTCTGATTTGTATTTTAGTATCACTACGACCATTTTTCTTACATGTATCTATAGTCTATTGAGAACAACATTGTAATCACCTCCAATTACAGTGGCGCTCACGTTTTTGTTCCGTTTACCTCATGGTTGTTACCGCGTGGTAAACGCCCGGTAAACGCGGGCAATTTCACGCGTTTACCGCGGTTTCACGGCTCATTTCCAAATATGGAAAGAACAGCCGGTAAAAAAGATTAAAAAAACGGGTCACTCCAAATATGGAAGCAGTACCCCGGTAAAGAGGCGTGTCCAAACCAGCAGCCAATCAGAAGATTCCCAGCCCGTTTTTTTCACGGCTGTTGTCGTTTCACTAATCAATGAACCATATCTTTGTCAGAATAACATTGAAATGTACTTTAAGTGCCGATGTTATTGCTGACCTGCTTTATAATAATAATAAATATAAATAATAAAATAATAATCTACAGTAGAGCAGGAAATTCATACGTTGCGTAGACCGTTCCTGATCAATTATTGCAGAGTAACAATTTAGAGGCAATGTTTAAACTACCGGACAGATTTTATGATTAATTTATCAGTATCCCGGCCCCAGATATTTTAATTTTGATATATGTGACACTATGTCCCGTTCAAGTTTTTGTAAACTGCAGTCCAGTACATTATTTCGCAAGATGGGTTGTAGATTATAACAACAAAGTCAGTGATTAATTCGTTGCGGTATTTTGCCGGATCTCGACATGAACAACAACGACAAGAAGGTTGTGTTAGACAAATATCTTAACAAAAGTATTTACTGGTAAGCAAGGAAAAGCTGGTGAAATTTGCATGTCTTTTTGTTTAATTTAGAAATAGATGGGACAGAATACGGACGGTAACTATTTTGCAAATCTTATCCATATGGACTCCGGTCGAACCATACCCCACCCACCTATATAGGTAATAAGGTGTGTGGCTATGGTTCGACTACCTGTGCGTTTCGGTTTAGCAGGACCATACAAGGGGTGCTTAGAGTGGGGGAACCTATGCTCGAGGTATTTTGAATGTACAGTTAAACTTCGTTCGCTCGAACACTACCGAATGGACCCGACCGACGGTCGCGGCTAAAGCTCAATATAAATCATATTGTTCCACCACCAAAACCTCGAACATCGATCTCTCGAACCTGTACCGCGGTCCCTTCAGATCTATTTCATTGTAAAGTACATCCTTTGGCTCGAACAATAAAAGGTGATAATCTCAATTATCAAGCAAACAATGCATTGATAATCAGCTGTCAGACACAAGCACTGGCGTGTGTTATTCACACTTAAATTTGCAATTAAAGGTTATGATGTACAAACAGACTGAAAGTCGCTCACGATGTTTATATAGCAATATATCTGACCTTCGACGCGCGAAAATGTACCTTCGGACATTTGTTACATTATTTGACAATAATTGATAAAAAAACCCATAAAATTTACATTTTTGTCACCCTCTTTAAATGCAAAACCAATGTTAAAAACTGATAACCACTATATTTTCCTCAACAGAAACATAATATTGGGTTCAAAATTCTCCAAGACAATTACTATGGCAACAGCAATTTAAAATGATTCTTTTTTTATTTTGGCCATACCTTATGAAAAAGGCATATCGTGGAAGGAAGACATGATATAGTTCACCAGATGCAATATATATTGAAAGAGTATATAATGTTGCAACCAAAAATAAATGATGCTGTTAGGAAATGATTACCGTAATAGTTTACTGCCCATGTAAATTGAAGTGAGTTTTGACGTCAAATTGTGGTATGTGACGTCATTTTTAGAGTGAAAAATGACGCCTTAGGTATACTTTTTTCAAACTGTTGTAGTTTTGTATGTACTGGACTCAGGTAACTGAAATTTTCCAATATTGATATTGAAATATTGTTTATTCAAAATATACAACAGCATGCCCACTCATTTTTTAAATTAAGGGTACATGTACCCCCTGCCTTTGCAAATTAGGGGTGCACTGCAGGACTTGGGGGTACACTACATGGCAGATCTGATTTTTTTCTATTCAACTGTTTTTTATTTTGTTTTTCACTCTTTTGGGCTGTTTGGGACTGAACCTTTCCAGATACCGACTCCTCGGCTGTAATTTGACAGAATCATCATGAACTAGTGATTTACTATTTAACATCGGAGTTTTCAGCAAAATTCATGGAATTCCCGTTTTCATGAACGGATTACGATTCGTCCGAAATAACATACACTCAACTGACGACTGGTAAAAATCGCTGATCGATAATAAATGCCCGACTAACAGATATATGAAATTCGTATCAAAAATGCAGTCCATTATCGAAGAAAATAATATTAACTAACCTTTTGCTGGATTTATAAAATCTTAAATACTTCTCTGCATTTTGCTTTTTATGCACACGGTGCACGTGACGTCACACTAATACACTTACCAAACCCATTTATGCGGCTGACAATTACGCCGAGAAGTCGGTGATGGAAACAAAATTATCTCCGGACCTGCATTTTAAACCTTACCAAACATTCGGCAAGTGCGCGATGAAATAAACAGCGATTTGGCAGTTGAACATAGGAGTTCAAAATCTCTGCGTGCATGTACCCCCAACAAGTGATTTTTGTGCGTGCATTTGATATTTTGTACGTGATTCACGTACTGCAGTGCGTGAATGGGCATGCTGATACAAGAAAGCTAGTTTCCAAGTATTTTGTCCGAAGGCCCATTTTCCCGTGTGGCTGGTCATATATAAGTAGCAGATTGGCTTTAATTTTAAGTTTTTTTTGTTTTTCAGAAAATTGAATAAATTATTTAATGAATGACAAATGTTTCATACTTTTACATTACAACACTTTTTAATTTGTTCTTTTAATCAAGGGTAACCTGCAAGTTTATAATATACATGCACATTTACATGTGTGTACCATTGTATGTGCAATAACTCCCGATGTGGTCTCGATAAAAGATGTATGACGACCCCGGTGACTGACCATGCTGACAATCCTCGATTGCTCGAACTACCGATCCCTCAAACCAAAATCGCCAGACCCTTCGAGTTCCAGCGAATGAAGTTTAACTGTATATCGGCTGTTGAGAAAGCAGGAAATCCTAACCATTTTGATTTGCCTCAGCGAAAACACAATGTTATCCCTGCTAAATTGAAACAAGATGTTGATGTGCGTCGTCAGGTGACTATGTCATTCTGGGAGCTATTGACATGACACACGTCAAAACTTTAACCATGAAGGGAACCAATGTTGGTGGTATGTGATATTTGACAATCAACAGGTGGGAAACAGTTTTTAGAGCCTAAATATTAACTAAAAAGAAATGACAGTTTCCATAGAAAATATATTTTTATACAAAAAAGAACAAGTTTTATCAAAAATGCTAACTTCAACTGGTTGATTTTGAAGTTTATTATTAAAGAATTTTTCTAGCGAAATGGATCCAGAACAAATGTATCTGCTGCTGTGGGGTCACAGAGCTGCATGCGCGGCTATCACTACGTTTGCTGTAAAAGCATTTCATCGACTATCAATGCTGAATATACCTTGAAAATTATTTCTTCATCTGTTTTTCTGTAAATAGCATTTTTTTTCACCAGCATAAGGATACCGCCAGCAAAGGTTCCACCACTCTAGACATAGAGTACACAAAAAATGGTCACTACAGCCAGAAATGTAGGTGTCTTGCATTTATTACTGATATTAAGCTCATGTTATGTTTACAAAATATTTGGAAAGCTAATTTCTACTATACTGGTTGGAGACCACCAGACAAGGACGACAATCAAACCGGACACTTGCGAAAATGCGTGATTTATTGTTCTAATATGCCTACTGTATGGTTTATTTCTATAAGTCAATTCGAGTGCTTTATGTAGGCAGAGTTTCGGACATGAAAGTAGCTCCTTCCGACTTTTCTACTTTACTCCTGTGCACTAAATTAAATCAAATATATAGAAAGAGGAATAATATTGTATAAGTACATCAGTCACATGAAAAAGTTTTGTTTAAGAGCCTAAATATTATTTTTGATTACGTCAAGTAGCCCTTAGAGTACCGTCCCATTGCTTTCCTTTCAAAAAAGTCAAGAAATTCAGCATTCACAGTCAGTCGTGCATTGTTTTGATTCCGGGAGACAAAACAAAGAATGAAAATGTTTATGTCATCACACTGACGTCATTACTCCACATTAAAACGTTCAAAAGTTTAAATTACAGTATGCATTTAATTGATTGTCTCCTTCGTTCGGTTCTGAATCTTACATCTTCTGCATAATGTCACAGTCAGTTATTTTTTATATTTTTAGTTTGTATAATATAGTGTGTTATCTTGAATGGTTGCCTGTATAGATGAGTGAATTCCAACAGCCACTATGTATGCAATTTTACACATTACTGCCGAACTGAAAAAAGGTCCGTAGTAGTTACGATCATTTTAAAACATTTCGGCTTATAAGATAATAAGAATCAAAATGATTTATGGCTTTGTCCTAGTGAATTATTCCGCCAGGCACATCGCCTCGCGGTGGAATGCTTCAATTCCGATAAAGCGCTCAAAGTCATAGATTATTTCCTAATTAATATTTACAGTCATATATATTGTTGATCAAACAGACACTTGATTTCAATCATCAAAGTGCAAAAATGACAGTATAATGTAAGTATTAATAATTTGATCAAGAAACCTCACTATTTTGTTAGTCACTGAAAGCATGTTAACATTGTCGAGAGGAAATTGAAAATGACATACTGTGCATGCTCAATATTTCTGTGAGGCCCGGCAAATAAAAATCACAAGTTTAACTTTTTAGCTCACCTGAGCTGGCTCAGGGTGAGCTATTAGGATCGATGAATGTCCGTCGTCCGTCGGACGTCGTCCGTCGTCCGTCCACATTTAGTTCGTTAACGCTCTAGTGGTCACATCTTTTCCTCAATTGTCACGAAACTTGGTCAGGATGTTTGTCCCAGTAATTACTCGGACGAGTTCGAATATGGGTCATCTGGGGTCAAAAACTAGGTCACAGAGCCCAAAAATAGAAAAATCTTGTTAAGGCTCTAGAGGCTACTGTTTCAGTCCAAATATCCTGGCAATTTGTCAGAAAGGTTGTTTCTATGATTTCTAGCGCAAGTTTTAATATGGGTCACCTGGGGTCAAAAACTAGGTCACACAGCCCAAATATGGAAAAACCTTGTTAACACTCTAGAGGTAACATTTTTAGCCCAAATATCCTGGAAATTTGTCAGAAAGGTTGTTAAGTTGATTTCTAGCCCAAGTTCGAATATGGGTCATCTGGGGTCAAAAACTAGGTCACAGCCCAAATATGGAAAAACCTTGTTAACACTCTAGATGTTACATTTTCAGCCCAGATATCCTTGAAATTTGTCAGAAAGTGCAGATCATGATCAGACAGCAAAATAATGAAAGTGCAGATCATGATCAGACAGCTAAATTATGAAAGTGTAGATCATGATCAGACAGCTAAATAATGCATAGCAAACAGTGCAGATCATGATCAGACAGCAAAAAATAAAAAGCTGACAGTGCAGATCATGACCAGCCAACATACAATGAACAGCTTACAGTGCAGATCATGATCAGACAGCAAAAAAATGAATAGCCAACAGTGCAGATCATGATCAGACAGCAAAATAATGAGGCCTAGAGCTTAGATATTCAGCATGTGGCAATAATTGACTCTCTACCAAGATTGTTCAAATCCTGACCTCAGGGTCAAAATTAACCCTGCCTGGGGGGGGGGGGTCTTTTGATTTTACGTAGGCTTATTAAGAGGATATCATGAGTCAAAGGTAAAAATTGATCCTTTCTGCTATTAATAACCAATGGTAGACAGGTGAGCGATACAGGGCCATCATGGCCCTCTTGTTTCATTTATGGGTCAAATGATTGAAACATTTTACACAATTCAAAAGCTAACATCACAAAAAATAAAATCTTTTTAAAAATGCTGTCTGGATACATGGTACAGTTGGGCAATATAATTAAGCAGTTTGGTGACCTCACTACCTGGCCGCAAAAATATATAAATGATTTTTTCCTAGAAGTTTTCTTTTGGGAGAAGACCTAACTTACTTCTGTTAAAAGTTTGCTAGATACAAAAATTACCAGAGTTATCGTAAAATATGTTTAAACAGCTTCCGGATGTAGGACTTCAACCAGTACTGGTATGAAAAATTCAACTTCAGGAAAATGCTGTTACACAATGCAGAGCTGAAAATTATAATTTGGTATTTGACAAACTGTTATGGACATTAGGGTTCATCACAAGGAAAACACAAAAATAGACACCACGCTACAGTATCTGACAGTATAATTCCAGTGGTCACATGCTGCTGTTACAGAATCAGTAGAATGCTAACTCAGTTTGTGTTATTATGGGCGTGAAACATTGATAAAACATTGAGGCATAATGATATAAACATGATAAATTTACAAATTTTCTTGTTGTCTTTTCGGGTAAGGGATATAACCTACATATCTATATCTTATGATCAGACCGTCAGATATATGGTAAAATGTCGGGTTTTAATAGACTTTAAGTTAACGGTTCATAAACAATTGTATCCCTGTACAGTACTCATGGTACTACTGGTACTGTGGTTTGTTGTTCTAACGTGGTGCGTAGTCCTTAAGTTGTGCATGTACGATTTCCCTTAATTTTCATAAAAATAATTCTCAGCTCGCACATCCGGGTACTGATAATTTTTGCAGTTTTACCTATTCTCGGCTTTGCCGTGATGTCATACTTTTGAAAACATAGAGCTATTATAAAAACAATCTAGTTTCAAGGTAAACAAAGATCGTCAACTTCTTGGTTATTATAATTATTCAAAGTTATAGATGCATAGAGACCAGCGATGACAGCTGATGAGTCACCTTACCTGATTAATTGTGGCAAAATGAGGCATTTTTTGCCATAGGTTCTTTTTTGAAATTGTATTTATTTATCATTTTGCGTTCATTGAACACATAATCTTTGTTTCGAGAATTTAATCTGCTAGATGTACTTTGTAGGGAGTGCCCCTTTAAGCGACATAAGTACTTACATGACAAAAAAGCCTATAAAAAATTGACCGTCACTTCTTTCTGGGGGCTCAAACTGGCGTGTTGGTTACTGAGGAAGAGAAACAGCTGTACATTGCAGTATTTAACATTTATATGCACAAATGCAAATTTAAAGCATTTTTGTTGGTATATATCGACAATGAAATAACCATGTATTTTTGACACAGGGACTTAAGGGTTAATGAAACATGTAAAAGTTACTTCTCTGTTTACCAACAAGCGTCCTTCTAAGAAGCAATTTAAATCAAATTTTCATCATATAATTTTTTTAATATGAAAGCAGATAACTTTACTGTAGCAAGTTTTTCTATTCCGACCTTGGATAAACAATGAAATAGCTGTACATGGGTGAAAAGTGTCTGATAGATTTTCACTTGCAATTTCAATTGCTCCCACATGTTAGAATGAAAAGGTCTGGTTCTCTAACCCGCCCCCTCCCCGCCCACTTTGCCAATGCATACATACTGTCACTTTTGGTATAGTGGCATCTGCCTTGGGAGTAGGGTGAGGGTCAAAGTTTTGAATCCCAGCAGTGGTTAGATCTGATTGGCCGGTTGCTGAACCGACAGCTAGTTAAATAATGGTTAACGTATGCATCTATATAGTCCTGACTGAGCAGTGTCTGGTGTTAAAGTATAGAGTTCGGCAGGTAAATGTGCTTTAAGAAAGTGTTACAAAAGTCAGAAATGGTTGGTCCTGTAAGTAGGGGCGATGCTATACTGAAATTTGTTTTCGAAATGATGGAAGGAAGCCAATTGTAGAAGGATTGCATGGCGTCATGTACATGTTATCCCTCTCTCCCTGACCGGCCAGACAGGAACTTTTTGGGGTGACTCTTCCTTTTTATGTAAAATAACATTAATCAACACCATTCTTAAAGAGCATTCACAGAAATCAGTGCTACATGTTTTTCTTAAAACTGTTTATTAAATTTTGTGTATTCTGGTTTTTATGATATTTTATTAAGAAATGATATTTGATTTATAGTAAAATTTGTATGTAAGACTGTGGATATAGCGAAATCAGGATATAAGGAATATATTTTCTCTGCCCGAGATTCTTTCTTTATTTTACTTTTCTTATGAAAATGTTATATGGATATAACAAACTCCGGATAATGATATGGTACCAATGAGTTTGTTATAAACAAAGTTACCAGTGTATGTCCTTTACTTTTCTATTGATTTAGTGTCCAGTGCCAGTGCCCAGCTAGCAAAATATATGGGACCCTTATGGGCCCCATGTAGATTTCTATATGGGCCCCACTTGGGTAGTCAATGTGGGGCCCACATGGAAAGTGCAACCGGGATTGACATGGGTCCCATATGGGATAAGATATGGGTCCGACATGGGACCCAGGTGGGCTCAACATGGGACCACTGTGGGCAAACAGATATCGGACCATTGTGGGCAAACAGATATCGGACCATTGAGGGCAGACAGATATCGGACCATTGTGGGCAAACAGATATCGGACCATTGTGGGCAAACACACATCGGACCATTATGGGAAAGAATTTATGGGACCATAATGGGCAACCAATGATGGGTCCCATTTGAGCATATTGCCAGAACGTAGAGAATAACATGCCCTCTGCATCTTCATCCTTAAGTCTGACTACACTTCTCATGTCGTTTGTTCTTCACAGGGACACAGTGTCTAAAGGTGATATTAAGGTATATTCTAACAAACTACTTAATAGGATTTTTAAAACAGATAATTTATTACAAAACATTTCATTATGCAACCTGACAAAATGACAATTTGTAACAATAGCAGACCATAGACAGCACACAATACTATGCATTCATAGTTATACAAACTTACACACCTGACTTATTTATAGTGGTTCTTATTTGTTTGAAATTTTAGCAATAAGGTATTATTTACATAAAAGCAAAACGTGTTTATAAGGCCCATGATAGAATAATAGAGTTTTGCCTACTACCCAAGCATTTGACCATACAAAATTACAAATACAAAATATTAGCAACGGCTGCAAAAAGTCTAAAAATACTAGACAGTTTTGTAAAGGCTTTTGAAGGTGGATAATCAGATTTTGGCAATTTAACAGATTTGTTTAAAACTTTAACATCTGATCATTCACACTCATTTATGTTCACTTAGCGCTTAATTCAAGTAAGATTTTCACTGGAGGTATTTTTAAAATTTGATGTCCTATCCTTGTTGCCCAACCAAGATAGTTATTTTATCATAAGTACAAATTTGATACACATACTTTGCCTAAGGAAAGATAAAAATACAAGACCTGTTGTATTATATTTGTAAAATATTTGCATTAACAATTATATATTTAGATGGAATTCATTAGAAATGCAAGTTTGAAAAATTATTATTACCTCCCTTTACCTATCTTGGTTGTGCAACCAAGATAGATTGGAAATAAATGAATTCAAAAGCTACACATAGTTTTAAAACTTGCCTTTTGGTTCAGAGTGTTAACATATTTGTATATCTATCCAATGCAAATGTAAAAGTAGAAATTATATTGAAATAAAAAAGAAATACTCAACTTTTTAAATACTTCCATATCAAAGGGGAGTTATAACATTCTTTTATAAAAGTTAATAAAATGTAAATTTCTAATAGGGTCTAACTCTATGTAATGGGTCAATTTTGTTCCTTAAATAAATCTCTAACAGAATATACAAAAAGTCAAAATTGTCATCAAATGTTGCTTAAATGTGATTGAACACCTTTAAGTCCATTTTACACAACAAAATTTAATTAAGATACAATCATGCACTGTAACCTTGACCTTAAAGGTGGTATATGTGGGACTTTTCTCTTGTATAAAACATGTATCTTGTTATAATGTCTGAATAACACACATTCAGCACTTAAAATTATTTGTTCACTGGTGAGCTAAAAAGTAATGAGCATGAGTTTGACATAAACAAACTTTTTGAAAATAAAATAATCCTGTCACAGACCTCAATGCCATGATGCACTGACAGTCTGATTAGTCTGCATATAACAAAATGGTATACTTATTTTATAAAAATTACATTACAATTGAAATAACTTTGACTTGAAGCAGCTAACCTTATTTCATTCAACATATGCTTGTTTAACACACGAATTCAAAGCTCTGACTAGATTTGTAAGTAATAACTTCTCTTCACTTGAATCACTATGTCTTAACGTCGAAGTGTGATGATAATTTCAAAATACAAAACAAACATACAACATTGGAGTATGAAAATAAAGATTACTCCTCTGTAAAAATATGACACAAAATGAAACATCAATTTAAAATAAGAAGGCCATTATTCAGTGGGATAAAAACCTAAGTAGCAAACAAATATATTCCTAATACTGTGAGACTAGTATGGCATATTTAACATGAGATCCAAAAAATAAAAACAATATTTTGGCACAGTAATGTTGCACTGTAACCTGGCACATGCAATACATAAAAAACCTAACTTCTTTAGTTAAAGTACTAAAGAAATTTCAGGTACAAATTTAAAGGTATATATAATAAAAGCAAGTATTCCAAGTTTCACAGCAATATCTCCAAGGGATAGACGCTAGGTTAAGCAGGATTATTCATCCTGTGTTTCTCCATCAGAATTGTCCGTATCATTTTGTGGTGGGATTACTAGAGTTTGGTTTTTCTTTTCTGCCCCCCATCCCTGTCACGGGCATCAGACAACCATTTTCTTACTTCCAGCTCCAGGTCCTGAAACAACAAAAATATACTTATGTTATTGACTTATTACACTAGGTATCTAAACTTAAAAATCATGATTGTAACAGTAAGACTACCTGATTAGTCATGCATTGTGACGGGTTTGTCTTAAGTGACATGACTTGGTACATGTATATGTCTGCACTGGATGGTTATTCCTGTAAACCATGTACCATTGCGTACTTCGATAATGAGATGGTAATTGTTTTTTTCAGTACAAATAACAATGAAAGATTAAAAAAGTGAGTCTCTTTTAAAATATTGGTTATTACAATACAATTGACTTTGTCAAATATCCATGTTATGCTATTGCTGCAAGATGTTGAGGTTCACTTACAAGTTCATTCAAATTTGAATAAAGAACACATAATGATTATTTTGGTAAATAAGAAAATTGTGGACCTAATATCAACCTCATTCCAAGGCTACCTAGATCAAGGTTAAATTAATATGGTATTCTGAACAGCTACCGGTATGCTTCTCCTTTAATGAAGTACCAAATCTATGGCAAAATTACTTACTAAACAGAACACCCATGATATGAAGAGTATTCAATGGGAGTTTGCCTTTCTGTCCTTGCAGATTGTACTGAACTGCAAGCTCATTTGTCATGACTTCTTTTATTAGTCTGTTCACTGTTTCTCGAGCGTTCCTCCCTCCAAACAATGAGAGATACTTCACCTGTAATAATATTAAAATCAAAAATGAAGCACATATTATATTTGAAGGGACATACTGACTCTGCAAAAGGGCGAGTATCCAACACTTCATTTATAGTTACTTAGGAAAGTGAAAAAGAATCGGTAAAAAAGTAAGTGTTAGGTTCTTTAGTATAATAGTGGCATCAATTGACGATGGTGGATATAATGTACAATAAAGAGAGTAATTACTCTTAAATCTAATTTTCAATTCACATGCGGCTTTTTAAACCATTCCTCTAGGACGAAAAAATAAGTTTGTACAAAATAAGTAACTTAATCTTAATTATGCTCACCACACATGAATATTTGTCAGACTCCTTCAGTAAATCATGAAAGGAGTCTATGTCTTTCACCGTTGTAATGGGGAAAGAAACCTCTTCTGTAAGTGAGGAACTATTTTCCTCAACTGCTGGTCCCCTTGTAAGTAATAGCTGTAGGAGTCGTTGCTGCACCTTTTGCTCCTCGATGATCTTTTCGAGCAGTGTCAGGAACTGGGCATCAGTCGTGCTTGATGAAATAAGAAAGGATTGATAGTTAAATATAAACATGAGCATACCTAATTTCGGAAATAGGTTTTACTTTCAAGTGATTCACCGGAACTTGACCAGTACCACTGCTTTAAATAACATCAAACTTCAGTCATCGCAATTGTGCATAGAATTAAAAAAATCTTTAGTTTATCACATAGGTAAGCTTACGTATAGATGCAAGGTTTTAAAATAATCAGCTCATGTAACAGAAGCATGTCGGTGTCAAAATCTCTACAGAGCTTATATTGTTAAGACATCCGACTTTCCGTAAATAAATATCTTGAGCAAAACCTATAAATATCCTCGCGAAATAATATGACAAAACTGTAAACAAATGCAAATCAGCTTCGGAATAACCAAAGTTTTACATATGCTCACAAATCCCAAAGAAATTACCAATTCTGATCATTTATTTGAACAGTTTTACCGTTTATTGTATTCCTATAATAATCAAAACAAGATTTCTGTTTAATTTACCTCTCATTCAATCCTTCAAAAATGGCGCTATGTCTTGTTCAGAGTTGTCGTTCCTTTCCAATACTGGTGTGAGCGGTAAAGATAATGAACACAAGCCTTCTTTACATTTGAACTATATTTCTTACTGTATTTGTGATAACAATGTCATTATATGACCCTTGATTAGATAATAAAATATATTCTATGCTGCAGTATATCGTAAAGCAGTTATGAAAAGGTCCAACTGGCATCTGTTTCAAATAAAAGAATTAACCCTAAAGTAGCTGGTGCACGCTGTGCGACCAATATGGGTCCAATATTAGGCAGTGTTAAGTAGGCCCCTAATTACAGTTTAAAATGTAAACACGTATGCACACAAATGGCACCAACCTGCTAATTTAGGATTAACATTTCTGTTATACAATGACAAAATTTGACTGTTTTTCTGTGGATCGCATTCATTTTATCTGTTTAAAGATATTCCCTCATTGGTCCCATATGGGTCTCATATGGGCAAAACCATGGATTCACTATGATATGCAGGACTTTTAATGTACACACATATATTCATAAAAATACAGAAAAATATCTTGATATTATCATTCACCAAACATCGTGTTTTATTTATTTTAAGACATATACTATACCTCCATACATCGAGGGCAAAACCTTCTACGGTAATATGGATCCAAAATGGTCCACATAGGTAATCAATGCACAGCATCAGGAACCGTATATAGTATTCCTGACAGCATTCAATATTATACAAACTAAATATGTACAATTATATCAAAGAACGACATATGTAGATCATAAAATTACACAAAACAGATCCGCTTTTATCATCTGTCAATGTATATCGTATCTTAATTATACTTTTAAACAACGACCCATCTTCATATACATGTATAGGTCCCATGTGGGTCCTACATGGGTCCGACATGTGTAATCAACTCAGGACTTACAGTGCGGAAGCACTGCATTTGTAAAAGAACATTCCTAAAATATCTAAAAAGATCAGCTTTTAAAAACTTCAATATGTATCGTATTTTATAGAGTTTAAAAAGGAAGTATTTCTTCATATATAGGTCCCACGTGGGTCCTATTATTAAAGGGCAAAATCTTTAAATATTGGTCCCACAAGGGTCCCACATTAGTAACAAACACACATCTTTCAATGTGAAAATATAATATTTTAAAAGATAATATACAAACTAAATGTGTACAATTATATCGAAGAACTACAGGTAGATCATAAAATTACACAAAACAGATCCGCTTTTATCGTCTGTCAATGTATATCATATCTTAATTATACTATTAAACAACAACCTTTCTTCATATACATGTATAGGTCCCATGTGGGTCCTACATGGGTCCGACATATGTAATCAACTCAGAACTTACAGTGCGGAAGAAGAACATTCATAAAATGACTAAAAAAGATTAGCTTTTAAAAACTTCAATGTATATCGTATTTTATAAAGTTTAAAAAGGAAGTATTTTTTCATATAGGTCCCACGTGGGTCCTATAACGGCAAAATATTTCAACATGGGTCCCACAAGGGTCCCATATTAGTTACCAACACACATCTTTCAATGGGAAAATATAATATTTTAAAAGAATATTCATACAATTACAGAAAAAAGACCAGCTTTTATGTTTTTCAACATACATGACGTAGACTTTATATATTTATGAAAGGTTTCTATGTCATGGGTCCCATGTGGGCCCAACAAGGGCAAAACTTTCTAATATGGGTCCCAGATGGGTCCCACGTCGGTAACCAATACAGGGTTTGCCCAGGTACAGCCCATATGGGTCCCATTTGTGCTTGCTTGCTGGGTGGTATTAGGTTAATGTACCAACATGACCAATAATATACTTGATATTTTCTGAAACGTCTTTATTTAAGTGATGGTCTTATTGCATATTGCTTTAGGTTTCCTTAACTTTGTGTGTTGTCCACAGCTTTTAAACCCCTAAATTCAATATACATGCAGTCACCCTGTACATTTTGGACGTGATGGTATATTGATTATTAAACAATATTTATTTGCCAATAAATAGTGTGCACTGTTGAAAAAGATCACAATTTTAAAAGTGAAATATTTTTATCATTTTCTGCATTTGAATCAGAAAGGCAGAAATTAATGTCTGGTATTATTAAAGAATTTGGGATTTTCAACAAAATGCTGCAGTTCTGATAGCTGTCATTTTCATTAAAAAACTAGTAGAAAAAAGTGGTCTGTACATTATTCATTGGAACAATTAATCTTATTCTCTTGTTTTAAGAAATGAAGCTGGTCCCTCATTAATCCACAGCCTATTCAAGTTGTTTTATTGCCTTAGGCAGTACTTAAACCTTTGCTTCAATTTCTCCCTTATCAGTATGTTATGTAAGATTACTTAACATAGATATGTCAGAGGGGCCATAAAGTACACTGATAGTCTCAATTTTGAGCGCTGAACCATGGTTTTACTGTGAGATCTTACTGTAATTAGTTTAGTTTATACTTATAGTTATTCAATATTCAAGGTCAAATTTCAGGCTATACTGAAGAACTATTGGTCAGCGGGACGCTTTATTTTATATTCGCACCATTTGTTCAGTTTTATTGAAATGCATTTAACAGCTGTATTTCATAATCAGTTGATTGAACCATAGTTGGAATTGTAGAATTATTTTTCAAATTGGAAGTTTCTGATTGAAAATCATTTTTGGAAGTTTAAAAACTAAACTGAAGGAGTGTTGTTCTATGGGAAATTTTGAGTAAATATCAAGTAGTAAAGTCTTTTTTAATGAGTTCCAAGTTAGACACTATGTAAAATATGACAATCTTTTTTTTATTTAAATAACAGTTCAATCATTCAGGCAATTTAAGTCCAGATATGTTTAAGAGTCTCAAAGAATTAGAAATGTCTAGGATTTCACTAAGTACACAAAGTTTAAACACAGAGTATTTTGATTTGAATCTATAAAATGCTGCTCAAGGTTTATAGATCTGTGATATTACATCTGTCATTTAGAGAGTTTAATAATATTAAGACATTTAACAATAAATCACACAAAATAAAAGATTTTACTTCAAAATGATGGCCAGGCAGCCAGAATCAACCTTCAGCTCGAAAAGTCATTAGTTCATACTAATTCATTTTAGCTTAGAAATATTTTATATTTAGCAAACATTACAAGTTTGATAAATTACTTTGCATTAAACAAATCCTAATACACTACATAGACAATCTACTGTAAATCCTGTACATTTTGATTCCTGGGTCAACATATTTGTTAAACATCATAACCATTTTTGCCAAGCAGCTTACGAAAGCTCAATATAGGTGTCCAAATAATGGTTCGGTGTATACATGTGCATGCGTGTGTCCTTGTGAGCGAGCTTGCGTCTGTCTGAATTTAGTTTGACTCGGCTGTAACTTATCCATGGATCAAAGGATTATTAAATTACTTGGCACAAATGTTCAACATCATGAGACGTACTGTCATGCGCAAGAACCAGGTCCCTAAGTCTAAAGTCAAGGTCACACTTGGAGGTTAAAGGTCAAACTCAAGAATGACTGTCCGGGGCATTTCTTCTTCATGCATGAAAGGATTTTGATGTTAATTTTCACAAATGTTCACCATCAAGAGACGGATTGTCATGTGCAAGAACCAGGTCTAAGGTCAAGGTCACACTTAGAGGTTAAAGGTCAAACTCAAGAATGACTGTTCGGAGCATTTCTTCTTTATGCATGAAAGGATTTTGATGTTACTTGGCACAAATGTTCACCACCATGAGACTTAGTGTCATGTGCAAGAACCAGGTCCCTAGGTCTAAGGTCAAGGTCACACTTAGAGGTTAAAGGTCAAATTCAAGAATATCTTTGTCCACAGCATTTCCTCTTCATGTATGGAGGGATTTTGATGTTACCTTGCACAAATGTTCACCACCATGAGCTTCCTTTGTTTTTAGAATTTCTTCCCTTTGTTTTACTATAAATAGCTTATATTGTAACATTTTTATTACTCGCGGTAGAGAAAAATCAAGACTACCTTTATGTGGTACAACATGCATGTTACATCCAATATTTTGGTGAATTTTGACCTATCTCTATTTGGTAAGGAGTTAGTCCTTTTGACAGCTGGCAGGGATGACATGTTGCACATGGGCATCTAGTTTAGTTTTTAGCAATTTGCTTACACTTTTGCCTCTTGTGCAGATCAAAATCATGTAGTCTGATCATAACCTGCACTGTTAACTATTCAGTCAGTAAATTTTCAGTATGTGTATCAGTTATTAGTTGTAAGACTTAAAACAAAATGCAATTGATAATTTTTCTTCTTAATTTATTGTAGAAAAAAGCGTCATGTACATGCAGTGCTGAGGGAAGTTCAATAGACCAAGATGTGAAAACAACAGAAAACAGTGTATCATTGCAATTGTTAACTGAAGGATTCTGTGGTGATCCAGATGGCTGTATCAGTTTAGAAGATGAAGTTCTTTTTTTTTTCATCATATTACCTTGGTGATGAGACTTGACATCATATGCATAAAAGTAGATTTTTCAGTTTCAACGGAATAAACAAAACAGGAAAACAAAAGCATCAAATGAAAAGAATTGATAATTGAGGTGAGACAATGGAACACTTGATGTATTGACAACATGCAGTTAACATTAAAGAAGAACTTCGCTGAGTTTACTCATATTTGGAATTCATGTACATTGATTTTTTGAAGATGAAGATAAGGAAAGAACAACAGTAAAATCAGCAAATTGATAACTCACAAGAAACATCATTTGGCCAGACAACATCCATATTGGATACAATCCCAAGTTGCAGCTGAAGTGATAATGCTACGCTAGCTGTGAATTTTTGTTCTTATAAGAGAAGTCATTGAAACTCTAGAACAGTAGCTGGTGATGAAGAATATAGCATGCGAAATAACCTTAGTAATTTATATATATAATTGTAATCACAGCATGGTGAATGCAAGCTCAAATATCAAGGTCGCACTTTGATAACAAATGGACGCATGAGAACTTTTTTTCAATTTTTTCAGGTTGTAACTTTTTAATGCATCGAGAGATTTTGAATTGATTTGGACAATGCAGAAATGCAGTGCTTTAGCAATTTAATAGAATACTATTTAGTACTGCAGTACATACAGTTTTGGTTACTACAGAACTAGAGTACGACAGTGACATTAATAACAATGTTATTGGTTGCTCAGATGAGCAACTTAAATGGAACTCAGTTCTCTTGAAGAATGAATCTTCATTGCAGCTTTGAGTCATAATATTCTTGTGTATGAAAATCAAAAATAAAAAATAGTAAAAACTGAAAGAACAGGACTGTTTATTGTAGTGGCTAATTTTTATTCAGTCACCTTCAAAACAATTTACCAATGTCTCGACCTGCGGAATTGTTTCTATACCCCAGTTGTACAAAGTGTAAGGGGGGTATACTGGATTCAGCTTGACTGTCTGTCCATCTATCCGTAGACTTACGGAACTCAATCCCTGAAAAACTCTTGGTTAGAATTAAATTATTATTCTCAGAAATGATACGTTCCATGCCTTGATGTGCATGGTCCATATTTCTGGTAACTAGGTCAAAGGTCACATTAACGGGCTTTTGATAGTAAAATATTTTGCACTCTATCTCCAAAACCCCTTATCACAAATTAATGATATTTCACAAAGTAATAAATATCATGCCTTGTTGGACTTGGTCAATGTTTTGGGTCACTACGTCAAGGTGACAGGTGTTTAAGATAATTAAATATTGTGCACTCTGATTTTCTTAACCCTCTGGTCAAAATAATGATACACAGAAGAGATAAATAGCATGCCTACAGTCATTGTGCATAGTCCAATTATAAGCATCAAATGTGATATAATTAAGAATACTGTGTCAGTATGGCGTTCAGAGATGGGTTTTTTTTGGGGTATTCATTACCTTCAGTGATAGTTCTATTTTATTATGCTACCTTGAGGGGGGGTGGGGCATTGTTATAGTTGCCGCTTTGACTATGGTGTGTTTATCCATTCTTTTCTCCCTCATTTGTTCGGGACCTGTTTCACAGTAACTACTGGTGTGTTCCACTTGATCGATTATTTTTCACAGTTATACAAAGTCTATGAAGCTGTATCCGGCTACCTTACCACTGCCTTCGTTTAAATGCCTTGAGATAAAATCCAAAGTTAAAAGTAATACTTGCCTTAATTCTAGTTTTAGCTAAATGGTAGAGCTGCTATGGGGCAGTAATTGCGTGTTTGCATCAATACAAGAGTCATGGGTTTGATCACTTTAATGCCAAATTAAGGAAGAAGTATCCTTATGGCAAGTAAAATAGGCAGTCCATCTGTAACATGTGCAATGAGTAGGGGTGCGCGATAAGACCGGTATATTGCAATTTCCTTGAGATGCGATACATACCGGTATGGTTACACCCCGTACTGTGGTATTTTCAAGTAAGCGAAAAGCTGCAATTTCTTAGCTGCGTGCTTTTTTTTGTCACGGCAATGACGGACAGTAACTAATAACTGTCGGTATATAATTCAATTGTTAACAAATAGAATTTAATGACTTTGCCGAAGGAAGTGTGAATACTTCAAAGTAAATTTAATTATGAAGTAATAATGTGTCCCTGTATTTGTTGTTGAATAAAACACAGGAGTTCAAATGCTTAGTAATTTTTAAAAAATGACTACATAGCACAAGTGATTTTTTTTTTTGCATTTGAACGAATAACTATTTTATTTATGAAATAACATCCGTTCTAGCGGTGTTCATCGTTTAAAAAACAATGAATTGGAGCACTAATACACAGTAATTAACCATTTTTAACAGCGCATCAGTACGACAGATAATTGTTTATAAGACTATTGCAAAGCTGAGAAGGATGATATTTTGATTCTAACATGACCAGATATTACAAAAGGTTAATAAATGCAAAGCGTTTTCTATGCGAACACTCATTTAACGTCATGCGGTGCAATATGACGTAATGTTTACAGCATATCGGTTCCTGCATTGTTTATGATTTAATATAGCATAATTTTTCAATTCTTTGTACATAGAGACAAAACCATGAATCATTTTAGAATAAACGATGAAATGATGGCACATATTTATTATTACAATTTTTTCTTGCACTCTATATTCAACTTGTAGCAGTACATCATTGTAACTTGAAAACACAAAATGCAATTGGACAGGTTGTTTACATACGTCTTGCAAATACTTCCTTTTTGGCACCTTGCCGGCCTTTGATAAAAGTACTGTATTTTATTGTAAAATAATAAACAACCTTATTATGTTTATGCCACTTGTGTTAGTATAACTCATATTCTAACACGATTGGAAATTTCTCCTATATACACAAAGAAGGATTTGAGCGTGATAAAACTATTAAGTATATCACGCTAGGGGTCCGGAACTATTTTTGACTGCTGAAATTACCTCCCTTGTAATTTTCACACGACATCTACGAGTGTGCCTTTGCTAATACGCTTGGATTGGTATTGTTGTTAATGAATTCACGTGATGTAAAAAAAATTGCAGTAAAATTTTCTACACTTCCGGTATCGCCAGCAATATCAGACACAACAAAAATAAGACGTATAGCGCTTTTTTGAGAAGTAAAAAAGAACAGCCAAAATTTCACGAAATGCATGGAATGCACGGAAAACTACAACTTTCAAGACAGCGACTTCATGAAAATGCAGCAAATAGTACCCCATCGAACATGTTTTTGTTTAGATTAACGGTTTAGAGTGGAAATAGATTTTATTTTTAAGTGATATACCGGTTATTATATCACTGTGTGTTGGTAGATGCTTCGAAATTAATCACTCAGGCCTTTGTAATTAGATTACTACGCATTTACACACCCCGCAGTGATATACTTACCGGTATATCACTCAAAAGTGAAATCTACAAATTAAAGAATCTATGTTAATTGAACCAGAAGCATGGCCATTAATATTCTCAACTGCCGATGTTATAGTTTTATTTTGATAACTGAAATCATATGATCGAGCAGGTTTAATTTAATTAAATGTATATCTACTGGTTATAGATTTTTCATAGTAACATAATAGGGACAGTGGAGGTGCTAAATTATTTCTATCTATCACAAGGCCTTCCCCTCGCTCTCCATCTTGTCGGATATGTACCCGCTTATTTTATGTTATGATGAAAACGCGGAAGTAATGATCTAACAGGCTGGTGGTAGTTATACTTTGTTTTTGAAAATAAGAAACAAAAAAAACAATCTTAATCGGACCACATTATAAACTTAACATCTATAATTATACTCGCGATTTTTAATAGTTTGAACGGATAGGCATAATTTTACAAAAAATTAAAACAGTAGAGAAAAACACATGTGGCGCATGCGCATTTGCTACCCCGGAAAAAACGGAGGAACTCGCTTTTCACGCATGCGCATTTGATACTCCGGTAAAAAAAACGGGAAAAAACGCAGGAACTCGCTTTTCACGCATGTGCAGTGCAACCAGCCGTTTTTTTTCACGGGGCGGGCAGAAAAACGCGTTTTTTTAAACGGTGCGAGCCGAAAAACGCCCCGTTCGGTAAACGGGCGAAAAACGGGCGCTGCTCGCGTTTTCCTGCCGAAAAACGGAACAAAAACGTGAGCGCCACTGTATCAAAGTTTTGTCGTCATTGCTTGCAATAAACTGTTCTAAAATATTGCAAAAGTTCATGTCTTTGTTGTTTGAACCATACATATTTATCAAATATATATCAGTACCTTCAAATGAAACTCTAAGTCATTGTAGATGGCCTACTATAATGTCCGTGTGTTCTAAAACACCAATTGATTTTGATACTGAAATACCCACTCCAACACTATTTGAACTGTCCCCACTTAAAAATAATTTCCCTTCCCATTCCTTTTCCCAGTTTTTATAGTAATTATTAGATATTGAACTTCTTGCAAAAAGCGAATATCATATTGGTTTTCTCGTAACCAGTTAAATACATGCCTTCTCGTTTTAGTATCACCTATACCTTTTATATAAAAGGTACATAATTTATTCATCACAATAATATTCTTCATTTATCGTGCGTAAAACTATAACTATGATGATATTTATGGTATAAAGCACGGTTATGGAGGCAAGGGGCAATGAGAGAATCCAGAGAATCAGATGAAACATTTGAACATTTACCAGTAGACATGTAAGAGCAAAAAAGAAAAAAGCAATTAGATAGATACATTAGGACAAGGAAGAAAAACACTGGATCTAATGTATGAAAATATTGTCTAGATACCTAATTCATTTTGGCCATTTCCAAGGAACTAATAAACAATTCTAGTTATATATCAGGTAGCGAAACATTATTTATTTTCCCAAATCGCATTATCCCGTTTGCAAGATAAACAATGGTATACAATTTATTGGATGAAATTAACAACACGTTAAGATTATTGCCCATTAGCTGTTTTCCTGGAGAATTGCTCGTAAACGCTAATTATTATGTTCTTAAGTTATATATTATCTACAAGGGAATGTAACAAGATAAAGTGCGTTAGAGCTACTTTCTAATCCAACATCATACCATATCATACCTATTTACAGAATTACATTATAATAATATATGTAATAGTGTCTGCTCTAGTGTCTAATGGAACTTTAATTAATTTTAAACGTTATTTGCAACATTTAGTGTTTAATTTTCTGCACTGTCATTCATTTCAGAACGTTCATTTATCTTCCAATTGAGCTATACACTATAATTGAAAAGTAAAATGGAAAATTCAGAATATGGCGTTCATAAAATACTACATGTATAATACCAATACTAATTATATCATTCATACTCTATCACAAACAAATTAAATTAATTTCATGAATTCTATGACATATTTGTATGAATCAAATAGAAGTAATTTGCATTAAATCTTCTAAATCTTTTAAATTCTTATATCAAACAAAAATGATTTACATTTCACTTCAGCATCTGTTCTACTGTCAGACCATAACCTAGGTCAGTTGAGGGCA
>JAFMSR010002460.1:0-24052 GCA_022818135.1 Saxidomus purpurata
TTTTTATGTGGGTGCAGTATGCCTGACCGTTAAATCATGAACCAGTACTAGATCCTTATTGTCAACTTCATAGCCAGACTCGAACCCATGCTCCTCACTCATTTAGAGGTTACAGCGATTTTAAATCACTGACTCCTACCACTCAAACAAGGAGTTGGATGAAAGTCTTTTAACACTTAGCATTCCCGTATATAAATAGTCACTATCTGGACATAACTTACATTGACTTGTGTATCAAAAAGGTCATATGAAGTATCCTCTGCTGTGGATTCTGAACGATCCTAAAATAAATTGACAAATTCAGTTTGATGTGTACTTCTCACTCTGTATGTATCATGACAATAATATCAATCCAAACAAGTTTTCTATTTTTAGTGACAGTGATCTTCATCCGAGTTACCAAAATTACTCATGATAAAATATGCACTAATGTTTTAATTGTTTTACAGTATGTCAATTTAAATCTTACATGTTGAGCAATGTATTTGCTCTATGTTGACTACTACCAGTTAAAACTCATTCTCAAATTCATCAATCAGGATAATTATTGAAAACTGTTAATGAAGTAATGCATGAGATTATTTTCTCTTAACACCATTTTATTACACTTACAGTTTATCCTGAATTTTCCCTATAGATCACTTAATCCCACACTTCAATATCACAACCCTTTTCATAAAATGAACTCAACATTTTTACCATTATAACTAGTAACCAACCTCCTTGTCTTGTACATGTGTATCAGACAGGTCTTCTGAAGTCTCTTCAGCTGTGTGTTCTAAACTCTGAAATATAATGTATTTCATATTATGTTGAATGAATGACAAATACATAGATTAGACTTCAGTGTCTTGGTACACATTTCATTGCTGTAACAGTCTTTTGTGTTCAGTCATTATGAAACTAGATAAAAAGTCATAATGACCTTTCTTGCATACCAGATCTTGGTATCTGCAGTTTTCAACAGTGCTAGAAAATCTCATTTTACATTCCCCATTGTAATATGACTCGTGAATTACTTGTGATGTTACGTTATAAACATTGCGATGTCACTTCCCCAAACAAAGCATCTGAATATCCTTTGTTTCTATATCATAATGCAATCATTCGATAAGTTTGCATTTAGAAAATCTGCTTTAAAGTGCAAAACGGTATGCAAGAGAAAATTTCTTTCATGAGACATTTGGTTCAGATGGAAATATCCCGTCAACAAGGGTAAATGTTTTCCTGGAATTCTGCAGAGTCTCATTCCCGCCATATTCTGAACTGCCACTATCAATATATTATATATACTTATTTTGCTGTAATGCGTAATGTTGGAAATATGAGATTGTATTTGTGGTAGCTGACACAGCTACATATATTTTCCCATCTTCATAATGCAGAATTCCTACTGCAGTTTTAAAACACATGAACAATATGTGTATTTCACTGAGAACAGTTATGAAAATAACTTCCACAGATCTATTTTTAATGTCAATTTTTTTTTCAACTCCCTTACCTTTTTCTTGTTTCTTGGATCTTACCATGCCACTGCCAATGGCTTCTTTTCTAAAAGAAAACAAAATAACATTACGTTTTAAATAACATAAGATGTTTAGGGTTAACATTCTACAGTGTCTAATGATTTGTTTAAGTCATAATGTAGACACTTTAGATAATTTACATCTCAAGCTGTACTTTAAATACAACTTCCAATGGGCAGTACATGTATTTAAACAGTCTAGGTATCAAAAGCCTAACCATAACCTTATCATGAACCTTTCCAGTTATATAAATATCAAGTGACTACATTAAAGTAATTCAAACATTTGCAATAGAGTGGTTGTTTTAAAGGGTACAACTATCACAATTTATCCATGTGAAATGACAAACCAGCAACTATCAACTTACACTTTGCTTTTAAATGCCTTCGTCCCTTCCGTCAACAGAATGTCAAGACACATGGAAATTTCAGTTTCTATATTGACTTGCATAAGCTGACGGTAGAACTTGTCAGTCACTTCTCCAGCCCTAACTGCTTTACTCCAAACTGTTTCCAGTAATTTTGCCATCAGCAGATGGTGGGTTGGTGGGTGTATTTCTGCTGAAGAACACGTCTATCCTATTTACAAAGAAGAATTACTGCATTTTATTAGAAATTATGGCAAAGGGAGAATAATCAAATATTGTTTAAAATAATTTCAAATAAGTATTTTTATCCATACCAGCATACATGTATGCTACATATCACCAAATTCAATATAATACATGTACAAGTATTTAGGATAACAAACAAGAGCACCGCAAAGCGCAGCAAGATACGCCCGAAGTGTTGTATCAGAGAATGGGAGCAAAATTTAGGCTGTTGAAGCCCAACGGACAGGAACAAGAATAAAAAATTGAAGTTATATAAAAAAAAATCTAAGTCCCAACCAGAAAATCCTAACCTGGTACAAAAATGTCAAAAAACACCAAAAAATTGGAGGTACCATTCATGTTGTACCACAGAAAAGTGGTCTCGGTTTTTCCGTACTGCCAATAATAAACAAGAGGGCCAAGATGGCCCTATATCGCTCACCTTGGTACAAGTCCACTTGCCTGGTGGAAGATCACTAGATAATGTTATATACCAAATAAGTTTTCCTATATACGCCTTTGTAAAACAAATGATCCCCCCCGGGCAAGGTCAATTTTGACCCCAGGGGCATAATTTGAACAAACTTTGAAGAGGTCTACTAGGCAATGCTACATGCCAAACATCTAAGCTCTAGGCCTTGTGGTTTCAGAGAAAAAGATTTTTAAAGTTTTCCCTATATAAGCCTATGTAAAACTAAGTGACCCCCGGTGCGGGGTCAATTTTGACCCTGGGGGTCATAATTTGAACAATCTTGGTAGAGGTCCACTAGCCAATGCTACATGCCAAATATCTAAGCTCTAGGCCTTGTGGTTTCAAAGAAGAAGATTTTTAAAGTTTTTACTATATAAGCCTATGTAAAACTAAGTGACCCCCCGTGCGGGGTCAATTTTGATCCGAGGGTCATAATTTGAACAATCTTGGTAGAGGTCCACTAGCCAATGCTACCTGCCAAATATCTAAGCTCTAGGCCTTGTGGTTTCAGAGAAGAAGATTTTTAAAGTTTTTCCTATATAAGCCTATGTAAAACTAAGTGACCCCCCATGCGGGGTCAATTTTGATCCGGGGCTCATTATTTGAACAATCTTGGTAGAGGTCCACTAGCCAATGCTACATGCCAAATATCTAAGCTCTAGGCCTTGTGGTTTCAGAGAAGAAGATTTTTAAAGTTTTTCCTATATATGCCTATGTAAAACTAAGTGGCCACCCCCGTGGGGTCAATTTTGACCCGGGGGTCATAATTTGAACAATCTTGGTAGAGGTCCACTAGACAATGCTACATGCCAAATATCTTAGCTCTAGGCCTTGTGGTTTCAGAGAAGAAGATTTTTAAAGTTTTTCCTATATATGCCTATGTAAAAACTAAGGGCCCACCCGCATGGGTCAATTTTGACCCGGGGGTCATAATTTGAACAATCTTGGTAGAGGTCTACTAGACAATGCTACATGCCAAATATCTAAGCTCTAGGCCTTGTGGTTTCAGAGGAGAAGATTTTTAAAGTTTTTCCTATTTGTTGCCATAGCAACCAGAGTTCTGCATGGAATGGAATTCTTTGAACAATTTTGGTAGAGCTTCATGCAAGGAACATTCCTGCATAGTTTTATCAACATTCAGAGGAGATGTCATTTGAATCAAAATGTTGACGGACGACATGACGGACGACGGACGACGGACAATCATCGATCAGAAAAGCTCACCCTGGCATAGCCAGGTGAGCTAAAAAGTTACAAAATATGCTATTGATAGTAACATAAAAGGGAAGTAATTCAATAAAAAAATTAAGCAAACAAAATAGAATCTCCCAAATAAAAACAAGAGCACTGTTATCAAGAGCAAATGCAGAGCAATATCCAGACAGTTATATGACGCTTGAACCCTAAGTGTGACCTTGACCTTGAAGTGAGCCATCCGGAACATGGCTTCTGCACATCGTCTCAATGTGGTAAACAATTGTGTCAGGTTTCTTCGAAATCCTTCAAGGGGTTCAAGAGTTACAGAGCGGAAGGGAAACAAAATCAACCCTAAGTGTGACCTTGACCTTGAATCCAGCCATCCGGAACATTGCTTCTGCACGTCGTCTCAGTCTGGTTAACATTTGTGTCAGGTTTCTTCGAAATCCTTCAAGGAGTTCAAGAGTTACAGAGCGGAAGGGAAACAAAATCATATGACCTTTGACCCCTAAGTATGACCTTGACCTTGAATCCAGCCATCCGGAACATTGCTTCTGCACGTCGTCTCAGTCTGGTTAACATTTGTGTCAGGTTTGAAATCCTTCAAGGGGTTCAAGAGTTACAGAGCGGAAGGGAAATTGCTAACGGACAGACGGACGGACGGACGGACATCCGGAACATTGCTTCTGCACGTCGTCTCAGTCTGGTTAACATTTGTGTCAGGTTTCTTCGAAATCCTTCAAGGGGTTCAAGAGTTACAGAGCGGAAGGGAAACAAAATCATATGACCTTTGACCCCTAAGTATGACCTTGACCTTGAATCCAGCCATCCGGAACATTGCTTCTGCACGTCGTCTCAGTCTGGTTAACATTTGTGTCAGGTTTCTTCGAAATCCTTCAAGGGGTTCAAGAGTTACAGAGCGGAAGGGAAACAAAATCATATGACCTTTGACCGCTAAGTATGACCTTGACCTTGAATCCAGCCATCCGGAACATTGCTTCTGCACGTCGTCTCAGTCTTCAGTCTGGTTAACATTTGTGTCAGGTTTCTTCGAAATCCTTCAAGGGGTTCAAGAGTTACAGAGCGGAAGGGAAACAAAATCATATGACCTTTGACCGCTAAGTATGACCTTGACCTTGAATCCAGTCATCCGGAACATTGCTTCTGCACGTCGTCTCAGTCTGGTTAACATTTGTGTCAGGTTTCTTCGAAATCCTTCAAGGGGTTCAAGAGTTACAGAGCGGAAGGGAAACAAAATCATATGACCTTTGACCGCTAAGTATGACCTTGACCTTGAATCCAGCCATCCGGAACATTGCTTCTGCACGTCGTCTCAGTCTGGTTAACATTTGTGTCAGGTTTCTTCGAAATCCTTCAAGGGGTTCAAGAGTTACAGAGCGGAAGGGAAATTGCTAACGGACAGACGGACAGACGGACACCGAGGCGATAACATAATACGTCCCTTCGGGCGTATAAAAAGTGTCCACACCAAAATCAATACCATTTGAAGGCAGAAGTCAGTTCTTGTGTTGAAACCCAACTGCTATAATGCAGATGTCCTGGGCAATGGTAAATATAGATTGACCTTGACAGTGTGTCTGTCTACTATACCTCTTGTCACAAGAGTCTGAAAGGCCTCTCTTGTATCATGGTTTCCTCCGAGGACTTCTACTTTGTTTGCATCTGCCTCCCTCAGTCTGTTGGGATCTACTTTTGCTTCGGTCAACATGCCAACCACGATAACAAGTTGTTCACACTTGCTGTCTTGGAATGATTCTGTCAAGGTCAAAATATGGTCATGATTCAGAACCCCTGTGCATCTAGAGGGATCAGGGGAACACAGATTACTTAGATGAACATCCTTAGTTCCTGAAACTATTTAAAGAAAACTATTAACTCACGTAAAGCAAAAACAGCTGCAGAAAAAAAGCAACAATATGAGCGTGATGTTTTCTGTCACTGCTGACTTCTGGTTCACCGCAAGTTGAAGGGCTCGATTTGTATCAAGCCATCTGATTGGCTGACGTCATACGTATGTCTGCAACGTAAATAATTTGAATAGAAATACATAACGCTAAAAAAAATCGGTTCCATACTTTCTATGCTAATTTGAACCAAGTCATGAATGCAAGTACCAATGAAACATCAAGTTTTAACGAACTAATACAATGGTAATGCAGTTCAATGTGTTTTTTCATTGACACATACTCTTGTTGGTGTTCTTAAAGCTATACAAATGCTACATAACTATAATTATTGTGTGCATATAGGTTCCATATACCTTATCTAAGCTATACATAAAGTAATCCCTGTGGCATCCCTGTTTGAAACAAATATACATGTACAATAAAAACTGTATACATGTAGCCCTACAATAAATACTATGTAAATCCTACACAAGTGATCCCCACCCCTTCCCCCCCCCCCCCCACCCCCTCAAAAAACAAAAGTTTTATTGTGACCCATTATCAAATCAAATCTGTGTTACAGGTTGTCTTTTGACTAGTTTTCTTGATAAATTTCATAAATATTCCTTGTGTTAGTTCTTTTTAAGTAATACTTTTCCTAAAGATTATTTTTTTCAATTTATATACATGTACTTCAATATCTTATATGGGATGTTGCAGGTATATTTACTAGTAATAACAGTTTGACATGTATCTTTCAGAAAATAAGAACAACTTATTATTTATAAAGGATTATGTGACAGTTCAGAAAGCCTGATTTAAATTCAATGTTTTGTATTACTTAATTATGAATATCAAAAAAATCTCTTTTGCTATTATACATCAAGTTATTCATACCCTTAGCAAAAAGAACTGAAGTTATTTTTCAGTTTTATTCCAGTTATTTGAAATTCAGTTAATTTCCAGTTAAAAGCCAGTTAAAAACCTTTGACATTACCAAGAAATTACAAATGTGTGATAATGATGCTAATATATGCAAATGAGCCAGTTATCTTTTCAGTTTTCAGTCAAACTCCAGTTAAAATCCAGTCAAACTCCAGTTAAACGCCAGTTAAACAAGCTGAAATATGTTAATAAGGTAGCCAGTTAAATGACATCATAAAAACTGGCATGAAACTGGTTAATTAAAAACAGCAGTATAAATCCAGTAATTTAAAAATGACATCATCAAAAACTGGAAAATAACTGGTTTACATCTTAGAATACAGTTAAATGTCAGTAAAGTGACATCATCAAAAACTGGAAAATAACTGATCTGTGTAGTGGATGGAAAATCAACACATGGGCTGCCCTTAATGAGATTTAGATTGTGTCTGTTAGACAGGGAAAACACCAAAACATTTTCATGCAATATGAATCAATTTATTAAATTTGATGAAAAGTTTGCTGTTGTAGCTACTGTGATTTGAATTTAACTCTTACCTTGATGAAGCAATTTGATGTTGTTTTTGTGACCAGTGCAGATCATGATCAGTGCTGTGATGATCATGATCTCCAATATTTGGTATTCAGACAATAAAATTTGAGTGAACAAACATATTTTGAACAACAGTTTGTTTTACTGGTTCTGTCCAAATTGATGGATGGACAAGTCCGTTTTAGAAATTTAGCTATGTCAGGGTTTTAATAATTATACTGATGATAATCATATATTACTTAGCTTCAACAGTTGCTACACCTGAAAGTATTATCTAGAAACAATTATAAAATTACCTTTGCTGCATAATTCCGAATGTCAGCCACTAGAGGCTACTGTTTCAGTCCAAATATCCTGGCAATTTGTCAGAAAGGTTGTTTGGTTGATTTCTAGCTTAAGTTTTAATATGGGTCACCTGGGGTCAAAAACTAGGTCACAGAGCCCAAATATGGAAAAACCTTGTTAACACTCTAGAGGTAACATTTTCAGCCCAAATATCCTGGAAATTTGTCAGAAAGGTTGTTTCGATGATTTCTAGCTCTAGTTTGAATATGGGTCATCTGGGGTCAAAAACTAGGTCACACAGCCCAAATATGGAACAAGAAGACGCGGCAATGCCACCAAAGCAGGTTTAAACAGCGCCTGTAGAAATTGTAGAATTAAAAAAAAAACAGTCATCTTGACTCCACCCTATCTTAGTAACAGTGCCCTTGACCCTTATGACCTTGGGCCCAAATTTTTTTTCGCTACAATTTAAAAACTAAATTTTTTTTACATTTTTAGTAACAGTGACCTTGACCCTAGGGACCTTGACCCCCCATTTGTTTTTGCTTAAAACAATCTAAAAACTAAAAATAAATAAAAATCTATTTTTAGTAACAGTGACCTTGACCCTAGTGACCTTGACCCCCCAAATTTTTTTTTAGCTTAAAACAATCAAAAAAACTAAAAATAAATAAAAATCTATTTTTAGTAACAGTGACCTTGACCTTGATCCAAGTGACCTTGACCCCAAAATTATTTTTTTTGTTTAAAACAATCTAAAAACTAAAAATAAATAAAAATCTATTTTTAGTAACAGTGACCTTGACCTTGACCCTAGTGACCTTGACCCCGAAAAAAATTTTTTTGCTTAAAACAATCAAAATACTAAAAATAAATAAAAATCTATTTTTAGTAACAGTGACCTTGACCGGCCAAGTGACCTTGACCCCAAAAATTTTTTTTTCCTTAAAACAATCCAGAAACTAAAAATAAATAAAAATCTATTATTAGTAACACTGACCTTGACCTTGACCCTAGTGACCTTGACCCAAAAAAAATTTTTTTTGTTTAAAACAATCTAAAAACTAAAAATAAATTAAAAATCTATTTTTAGTTACAGTGACCTTGACCTTGACCCTAGTGACCTTGACCCCGAAAAAAATTTTTTTGGCTTAAAACAATCAAAAAACTAAAAATAAATAAAAATCTATTTTTAGTAACAGTGACCTTGACCTTGAGCCAAGTGACCTTGACCCCAAAAAAATTTTTTTTCTTAAAGCAATCTAAAAATAAAAGAGCTGTCCACAAGTGACGAATCCCCGAAAGAGGTGCTAAGTCTGTGTCCTCTAAATAAAAAATAACCTCCAGCATAAAAAATCATGCATACAATATTCCATTACTTTTAACACTAAGTGTGACCTTGACCTTTGACCCTAGTGACTGCTTGACTTTTGCCAAGTTTTTTAAAACCTTAAAGCATAATGAAATTTTATTCCGGACAGTATGCTATAAACGGATCCATTATCTATAAAATCTAAGTGTGACCTTCACCTTTTTGGTAAGAATGTGTGTCTTGCACACAACACCCCTTTTTTTTTTATTAAATTTTTATACAAATTATTTAAAAATCTAATTTTTAGTTACACGGACACGAATCGTGCATATTGCATATATAGAGGACCACCTCATGTGACCTTGACCTTTGAGGTAGGACGTGGGTCTTGCACGCGACCCGTCGTCTTGATGTGCAAGACATTTTGTGCCAAGTTATTTTAAAATCCTACAATGCAGACAAATTACTGAAGAATGTGGTAAATAAAATTCCTAACCTTTTTAGTAACAGTGACCTTGACCTTGAGGTAGGGGTGGGTGCCCCCCCCCCCTCTGGGGGGTGAAGTTATTTAAAATCCTTAATGTGACAGAGTTACAGTCCGAAACGAATTTTTAATTGACGTACAGACGGACGGACAGACGGACGGGCGGGCGGGGGGGATTTAAAATGATGCCCCCCTCCTCCTTCCGGGGCATAAAAATAAATAGAAATCTATTTTTAATAACAGTGACCTTGACCTTGACCCTAGTGACCTTGACCATGGTGAACCAAAGCTTCCTCTCCATGCAAGCTACCTACACACCAAGTTTCATTACAATTGGTCACTCCTAACTCAAGTTATTGAGTAGAAAGCATTTTTCTATTTTTAGTAACAGTGCCCTTGACCTTGAACCAAGTGACCCCTAATGCAATCCCAAGCTTCCTCTCTTCACAAGCTACCTACACACTGAGTTTGATTGCAATTAGTCACTCCTAACTTGAGTTATTGAGCGGAAACTATTTTTCTATTTTTAGTTACAGTGACCTTGACCTTGACCCTAGTGACCCCAAATGCAATCCCAAGCGGCGTCTCCACGCAAGCTACCTACAGACCAAGTTTCATTGTAATTGGTCACTCCTAACTTGATTTATTGAGCGGAAACCATTTTTCTATTTTTAGTAACTGTGACCTTGACCTTGACCCCAGTGACCCTAAATGCAATCCCAAGTGGCGTCTCCACGCAAGCTACCTACAGACCAAGTTTCATTGTAATTGGTCACTCCTAGCTTGAGTTATTGAGCGGAAACCGTTTTTCTATTTTTAGTAACAGTGACCTTGACCTTGACCCTAGTGACCCCAAATGCAATCCCAAGCGGCGTCTCCACGCAAGCTACCTACACACCAAGTTTCATTGCAATTGGTCACTCCTAACTAAAGTTATCCAACGGAAACCAATGTTTGACGCCCGCCCGCCTGCCCGCCCGACATCGCCATTCTAATAAGTAGGTTTTTTTCAAAAAACCTGCTTAAAAACCTTGTTAACACTCTAGAGGTAACATTTTCAGCCCAAATATCCTGGAAATACGTCAGAAAGGTTGTTTTGATGATTTCTATCCCAAACTCGAATATGGGTCATCTGGGGTCAAAAACTAATTCACAGAGCCCAAATATGGCAAAAACCTTGTTAACACTCTAGATGTTACATTTTCAGCCCAGATATCCTTGAAATTTGTCAGAAAGGTTGTTTTGATGATTTCTAGCTCAAGTTTTAATATGGGTCATCTGGGGTCAAAAACTAGGTCACACAGCCCAAATATGGAAAAACCTTGTTAACACTCTAGATGTAACATTTTCAGCCCAAACATCCTGGAAATTTTTCGGAAAAGTTGTTTTGATGATTTCTAGCTCAAGTTCGAATATGGCTCATCTGGGGTCAAAAACTAGGTCACACAGCCCAAATGTGGAAAAACCTTTTTAACACTCTAGAGGTAACATTTTCAGCCCAAATATCCTGGAAATTTGTCAGAAAGGTTGTTTCTATGATTTCTAGCTCAAGTTCGAATATGGGTCATCTGGGGTCAAAAACTAGGTCACAGAGCCCAAATATGGAAAAACCTTGTTAACACTCTAGAGGTAACATTTTCAGCCCAAATATCCTGGAAATTTGTCAGAAAGGTTGTTTCTATGATTTCTAGCAACTTTGTTAAAAGCAGTTGTACTCGGGTGAGCGATAAAGGGCCATCATGGCCCTCTTGTTTTAAGAACTGGTAAAATACTGGATAAATGACTTGTTTTTCTACAGTTATTTACCATTTTTTTTTTAAAACTGGATTTTAAGTGGACAAAAAAACTGGTTTTCCCCAAGCCTTTCAAATGTTGGCAGTAAAAAACTGGAAAATTACTGGGAATTTAACTGAAAACTGATGTTTAACTGCATTTTAACTGGAAATATCACCAGTTCTTTTTGCTAAGGGTAAGCATCAAAAATTTATATTAATTGTACTTGTATTAACTACTCTGTTGTTGTTTTTATTGTCTAATTATCTGATTTATGATGTAATAATTGCCTATTTATAATACCATACTTCTTATACAACTGTCTCCCTTGGTCTAGTGGTTTAGGCATCTGCCTTGGGAGCAGGAGGTCGAAGGTTCGAATCCCACCAGGGGTCCGTTCTGATATGGCTGGTTGGTGAGCCGCCAGCTAGTTAAATAATGGTTACCGTATGCCTACCTGCCTGGTGCCTGGCATTAAAAGGATAGGATTCGGGAGGTACATGACTCAGTGCTCAAAAAGAAGGTGTCTCATAAGTCAGAAATGGCTGGTTCTTTGAATAGGGGTGACACTATAACAAACAAACACTTTACCTTTACCTTTTATACAATGTAAATGACCAAAGGCAAGTAATTTGCTAATTTGCCAATAAGTTAAAAGTTGAAAGTATAATATGACATTTGTGTTTTCAGCAGAATAATGTTATACATTTCTCTCTGTTATTATGTAGAGATAATCAACACTTTACTCAATTTTAAGAGAAATATAAGAAGTGTCATCTTTAACAATTTACTGCCTTAAAATGCAAAATAAGTGCAATATCAATTATCAACATTTATCTACTGTACCAGAAATAAAATAAAAAACTTTTTTTAACATGATACAAAATCTGTTCTAAGGGATTAAGTTGATAGATAGTAATGTAGAACTTTGTAACTCCAGTAATAGAAAAAGTGTGTGAAACACAAACTGTCCAAAACACAGATCTTTGTAGTCACAGTCCTTTTGCTATTATCTCTACTTACTCTTCCAATTATGCATCATTATGAAGTTTTCAAAGGATGTGAAGTAATATTACTGTTCAAAATGACCAGAATACATTTTTGTCTTGAAAGAAAAATCTTTTAACATAATGAATGTTTCAAACAAACATGCTTGTAAGAAATTTATAAGTAATACAGATGTGTTTCTCTTATCAGCTACATACAAAAATAGTGATAGGTGTATTTTCCATTTTTGAAAAAGATATTCCAAAAAGATTTCACTACAGTTTATTAAAAAGACATAGCAATTTGTATATAAATTCATATTCCTATATAAATTAACTTACAATTCGGTAATATACATTTTCTAAGAGTATAAATCTAAACTAAATGTCATTCTTTAAAATTTGATGATACTTTGTCCGCTATGATTGAGATTGCTTTGATAATTTCATCACCTACAGTAAACCCCGTTTAAATGCTCCCTCCTCCTAATGAATGCTTTATATAGCAAAACAATGACTTACAAGCTAAGGTGGGTCAATCCCAAAACAATCAAATCCAGTTAACTATCAAAAGTTACCATTTCTCTTCCACTGAATTAATAACTTTCCATTTAAATGCAGCTCTATAACCTAAGTAGTAGGTCTTGTTCACAGGTTTGACTGTATAAGGATACAATTTAAACAGAAAACACTATTTTTTTACAGGTTACAGAGGAAGTACATGCAAGTGCCTGGGACAGTTAGTGTCAGCTCTGCAGATGTGTACAGTTTGTTTGTATCTAAAAGAACACAGTGGTAATGTGCTACCAAAGAAGGCAATTGGCCAGATTCTACCTTTTTGAAAATGTTAAAGTAGTGCATCAAAATGGTCCCAGCAAATTCAGAGGACTCAGACAGAGGCTGCGTTTTGGGTACGGGGCTTCCCCTTTTTTATATATTTTTTTTTATATGCCCACAACCTTTCACACAACCTATACTTGAATTACTAGTAATTTATTGCAATTTTATAAAGCTGTTACTAATGTTATGAAAACTTAATAGTAGCCAAATCCAATTGCACTTTTCATTGATCTATGAATTACTTGTTCTTGTATATTTTATAACAAGATCCAATAAAATATTAATAAATAAATAATTCTATTTTCAGGTTGTAGTGACCTTATGTTAAAAATCTTAACAGCACAAAGTAACATTTGTAACCAACCTGATAAAAATCCAAGATGTAGGCGATGGGATAAGGAAATTGTCCAGGTCTGTCTCACTTTATGGAATCGCAGCCCTCAGGCATATTCATCATTGTGCAGCAGTGGAATGCTATTTCTGCCATCCATCAATCTTCTGCAAAGATACAAAAACTGCTTTGATCAAACTCGTGGTTTAAACAATAATATGCCATCATGGATGTTTAATGAAGCCAAAAGACTTAATGTTGATATGAGAGGACGTTTGTTATTGGATGAAATGGCTTATAATACAAGAAGACTTAAAACTGGGGTTTAATGGGGGTAAGAATACTATTGATGGACTTGTGGACATGGGTAGTTTTGTAGATGATTGGTATAAACTATAACTATAAATAGTCATAAAAATGAATTGCGCCTAGCAACACATGTTTTACAATTTTTATTTCTATCATATGATGGTTTTCGCTTTCCGTCTGCCTATTTTCCTTCAACCGGTGCAAATGTTCCAGAGCTATACATGACAATATGGGAAGCTATTGCAAAATTGTCAACATATGAATTTACTACTGACTATGTTTGTTTGGATGGAGCAAGTAACAATCGAGCTTTCCAAATGATGCATTTTAAAGATAAAGAGGAAGCCAAATCTCTTAACTTTACAACAAAAAATCCATATGGAGATGAAAATGTTACACTGATAATGGACTATTCTCACAATATAAAACAAGAACTGTCCCTCCCAAGTGACGAATGCCCCCGAAAGAGGTGCCTCACAGTCTGTGTCCTCTCCATGTGCTCAATAAATGTGCTATGTAATTTTAAAATCCTTCCATGCATGACAGAGTAATCATGCATACAGTATTCCATTACTTTAAACACTAAGTGTGACCTTGACCTTTGAGGTAGGGACTTGGGTCTTGCACGCGACACATCCGCTTGATGTGCTAGACATTTGTGCACAGTTATTTTAAAATCCTTCAAAGCATAATAAAGTTATAGTCCGGACACAAATGTATGCATATATACAGGATTCCATTACCTATAAACTCTAAGTGTGACCTTGACCTTTGTGGTAGGGATGTGGGTCATGCACGCGACACGTCGTCTTGATGTGCTAGACATTTGTGCCAAATTATTTTAAAATCCTTCAAGGCATGACAAAGTTACAGTCCGGACACGAATGTGTGCATATATGCTTATATAGAGGAATCCATTACCTTCAAACTCTAAGTATGACCTTGACCTTTGAGCTAGGGACGTGGGTCTTGCACGCGACACGTCGTCTTGATGTGCTAGACATTTGTGCCAAGTTATTTTAAAATCCTTCAATGCATGACAAAGTTACAGTCCGGACACGAATGTGTGATATATGCTTATATGGAGGAATCCATTACCTTCAAACTCTAGGTATGACCTTGACCTTTGAGCTAGGGACGTGGGTCTTGCACGCGACACGTCGTCTTGATGTGCTAGACATGTGTGCCTAGTTATTTTAAAATCCTTCAATGCATGACAAAGTTACAATCCGGACACGAATGTGTGCATATATAGAGGATTCCATAACCTTCATACTCCAAGTGTGACCTTCACCTTTGAGGTAGGGATGTGGGTCTTGCACGCGACATGTCGTCTTGATGTGCTAACATGTGTGCCAAGTTATTTTAAAATCCTTCAATGCATGACAAAGTTACAGTCCGGACACGAATTTGTAAGTGGGGACGCACGGACGGACGGACAGACGGTCAGACGGACAGACGGTCAGATGGACAGACGGTGCGATTTTAATATGCCACCCTTCGGGGGCATAAAAACTTAGAAACAATACAAGAGCTGTCCATAAGACAGCACGCTCGACTATTGTGGGTGTTTGCTAATAAAACAAAACTTTTATCAGTGTAATAGCAAAACAAAATTCTGCTAACTATTAAGTATAAACTAGGAAAGTTGAATCATAAAAAAAGTCAAAATCTATAACTATAGATTTAATTTTTGGTAAATTAATTGTTTGATACAAAATTTACCCTGAACACTATTGCAAGGTTTGATATAACTACCATAAGTGGTTACTGTGATATGTGCATGATAGTACCTTGCATGCAAAACTTTACCAAATTTTCAAAGTCAAACAAGGGCCATAATTTGCACTAAATTTAAAACAAGAGTTATCTGTCTTGACTGTGTGACACCTCTTAAGACATTAAAAAAGTTTCAAGTCAATATCATAAGTGGTTACTGAGATATGTGCATGATAGTACTTAGCAGGCAAAACTTTAACCAAATTTTCAAAGTCAAACAAGGGCCATAATTAGTACTAAATTTATACAAGAGTTATCTGACTTGACTGTGTGACACCCCTAGAGACATTAACGAAGTTTCAAGTCAATATCATAAGTGGTTACTGAGATATGTGCATGATAGTACCTAGCAGGCAAAACTTTAACCAAATTTTCAAAAGTCAAACAAGGGCCATAATTTGTACTAAATTTTTCAAGAGTTATATGCCTTGATTGTATGACACCCCTAAAGACATGAACAAAGTTTCAAGTCAATATTATAAGTGGTTACTGAGATATGTGCATGATAGTACCTAGCAGGCAAAACTTTAACCAAATTTTCAAAGTCAAACAAGGGCCATAATTAGTCCTAAATTTATACAAGAGTTATCTGCCTTGATTGTATGACACCCCTAAAGACATGAACAAAGTTTCAAGTCAATATCATAAGTGGTTACTGAGATATGTGCATGATAGTACTTAGCAGGCAAAACTTTAACCAAATTTTCAAAAGTCAAACAAGGGCCATAATTAGTACTAAATTTATACAAGAGTTATCTGACTTGACTGTGTGACACCCCTAGAGACATTAACGAAGTTTCAAGTCAATATCATAAGTGGTTACTGAGATATGTGCATGATAGTACCTAGCAGGCAAAACTTTAACCAAATTTTCAAAGTCAAACAAGGGCCATAATTTGTACTAAATTTTTCAAGAGTTATATGCCTTGATTGTATGACACCCCTAAAGACATGAACAAAGTTTCAAGTCAATATTATAAGTGGTTACTGAGATATGTGCATGATAGTACCTAGCAGGCAAAACTTTAACCAAATTTTCAAAGTCAAACAAGGGCCATAATTTGTACTAAATTTATACAAGAGTTATCTGCCTTGATTGTATGACACCCCTAAAGACATGAACAAAGTTTCAAGTCAATATCATAAGTGGTTACTGAGATATGTGCATGATAGTACTTAGCAGGCAAAACTTTAACCAAAGAAGCAACGCCGACGCTGACGCCGAGCCGAGCCGACACACAAGTGACTGTAATAGCTCTCCATATTCTCCGAATAGTCGAGCTAATAAATGCAAGTGGTGATCATGAAATTTGTAGCCGTAAACTGGTTGTTAACAAACAATGTATAGTATGGGAACATTGGATTGAAGCTTTTAACTGGGATAGGTCACATAATCCTATGCGTGTGTATCAAAAGTTAACCAATGACCATGATGTTTTGACCAAAGTGTCTAAAATGCATAATCATCTGGCTGAAGATGTACTAAACAAAGAGAGGCTTCATCTAATGAAAACATATCAAGGTTCTTTGTCTGATGGCTCTTACTTGGACATGTCTATAGAACTCCTTGAGCATACAGGTGCAATAATTGAGCTGTTTCGAGACCGAAGACCCATTTCAGACCTAAATGACCCCTGTCTGGCTTGCTTAAAGAGCTTTGAAATTTGGCTCAAAACCTGGTTTGAGTCTGTAGAAAAGCATACTGATGTTTCTGCTTCTGCTAGGGCCAAAATGTTCATTAGTAAAGAAACTTACAGTGACCTGATAAGCATGATTAGGGGATTTTCAGAAATATGTGCCCGTAGAATTAAAGTCCGTGAAAGAAGCTTGGTTCCTGCAGGCTTAAATAGTGACATAATTGAAAACTTTTTTTGCCAGCAGGGAACAATTTGCCATGGTTCTAATACCAATCCAACATTACTGTTCACCATTATAAATATGGAATTAATGCTACCATTCTAGGTCAAAATGCTGTATCTAAAGAAAAGCAATGCAGCATCTGCAAAAAGAAAGTCCATTCAACCTTTTTAATATTTCAAAACCAGGCCCTCTAAAGAGAAAGTGTATTAGAATGTACGTAGAACAGCTTTTAATTTCAAAGTACTGAAAATTCTGGTGAACTGTAATTTTATATTATTGTTCTATCCCACTTCAGTAAATGTCATAGATTTATGTCATTTTTTATATCATAACATATTTCTACAATTTTACACTTTGTACTTGTTTTTGTTGTACATCTGCTGAATAAATTCCAGGTATGTTTTGTTGCTGTTTTTTTGTTATGGCACACCATTTCAGTCTTCCTAAGTACAAAAAATTAATAAACTGACAGTTGATAGAGATAAAACTTAACTATTTACAGAATGAGTTTTAAACCTGCTAACGACAAATCATTTCATGTTTGCAACAAGTGCAGATCATGATCAGCCTGTACATTTGTGCTTCTTTTAATATTCAGTCAGTTAATTTTCACCAAGCATAACTTTGAACAGTTATTGGTGCTGTCCAAATTGAGAGACAGGCAAGTTTATTTCCGTTTTAGAAAATCAGCAGGCTAAGAAAAAAAAATGTTTAAAAAAAATTGAAAACATTTTTATTTATGAACTATGAATATATGGTATCATGTATAAATAATGACTTTATCTATTGTGACAGGCACCAGAATAAGAATGTTACATACCTATAAATTTTACAATAAATATATTTTGAAAGATAAAAATGTTGATATTATCATTGCATTATACATTTATTTTGTGAATGAAAATAGAGTTGGTTATAAATCACTGATAAAGGAAAACTAAATTGTGTCCCACTGTTGCAGTTTAACATTGCATCTGGTATTAGAGGTGACTAGTGAGGCTAATTCTGGCTACACTGCTATTGTAGGTAACTACTGCAGCAATACTACCGCAACAGTAACAGGCTACCAATGTACGGCTGTGATATTACTGCTATTGTAGGCAACTACTGCAACAATACTACTGCAACAGTAACAGGCTACCAATGTATGGCTGTGATACTACTGCTATTGTAGGCAACTACTGCAACAATACTGCTACAACAGTAACAGGCTACCAATGTATGGCTGTGATATCACTGCTATTGTAGGTAACTACTGCAACAATACTACCGCAACAGTAACAGGCTACCAATGTATGGCTGTGATATTACTGCTATTGTAGGTAACTACTGCAACAATACTGCTGCAACAGTAACAGGCTACCAATGTACGGCTGTGATACTACTGCTATTGTAGGCAACTACTGCAACAATACTGCTACAACAGTAACAGGCTACCAATGTATGGCTGTGATATTACTGCTATTGTAGGTAACTACTGCAACAATACTACTGCAACAGTAACAGGCTACCAATGTACGGCTGTGATACTACTGCTATTGTAGGCAACTACTGCAACAATACTGCTCCAACAGTAACAGGCTACCAATGTAAGGCTGTGATATTACTGCTATTGCAGGCAACTACTGCAACAATACTACTGCAACAGTAACAGGCTACCAATGTACGGCTGTGATATTACTGCTATTGTAGGCAACTACTGCAACAATACTACCGCAACAGTAACAGGCTACCAATGTACGGCTGTGATACTACTGCTATTGTAGGTAACTACTGCAGCAATACTACCGCAACAGTAACAGGCTACCAATGTACGGCTGTGATACTACTGCTATTGTAGGTAACTACTGCAGCAATACTACCGCAACAGTAACAGGCTACCAATGTACGGCTGTGATACCCAATGTACGGCTGTGATATTACTGCTATAATTGTAGGTAACTACTGCAACAATACTACTGCAACAGTAACAGGCTACCAATGTACGGCTGTGATACTACTGCTATTGTAGGCAACTACTGCAGCAATACTACTGCAACAGTAACAGGCTACCAATGTACAGCTGTGATACTACTGCTATTGTAGGCAACTACTGCAGCAATACTACCGCAACAGTAACAGGCTACCAATGTACGGCTGTGATATTACTGCTATTGTAGGCAACTACTGCAACAATACTACCGCAACAGTAACAGGCTACCAATGTACGGCTGTGATACTACTGCTATTGTAGGTAACTACTGCAGCAATACTACCGCAACAGTAACAGGCTACCAATGTACGGCTGTGATACTACTGCTATTGTAGGTAACTACTGCAGCAATACTACCGCAACAGTAACAGGCTACCAATGTACGGCTGTGATACCCAATGTACGGCTGTGATATTACTGCTATAATTGTAGGTAACTACTGCAACAATACTACTGCAACAGTAACAGGCTACCAATGTACGGCTGTGATACTACTGCTATTGTAGGCAACTACTGCAGCAATACTACTGCAACAGTAACAGGCTACCAATGTACAGCTGTGATACTACTGCTATTGTAGGCAACTACTGCAGCAATACTACCGCAACAGTAACAGGCTACCAATGTACGGCTGTGATACTACTGCTACTGTAGGCAACTACTGCAGCAATACTACCGCAACAGTAACAGGCTACCAATGTACGGCTGTGATACTACTGCTACTGTAGGCAACTACTGCAGCAATACTACCGCAACAGTAACAGGCTACCAATGTACGGCTGTGGTACTACTGCTATTGTAGGCAAGTCCTGCAACAGTACTGCTGCAACAGTAACAGGCTACCAATGTACGGCTGTGATACTACTGCTATTGTAGGCAACTCCTGCAACAGTACTGCTGCAACAGTAACAGGCTACCAATGTACGGCTGTGATACTACTGCTATTGTAGGTAACTACTGCAGCAACTCCTGCAACAGTACTGCTGCAACAGTAACAGGCTACCAATGTACGGCTGTGATACTACTGCTATTGTAGGCAACTCCTGCAACAGTACTGCTGCAACAGTAACAGGCTACCAATGTACGGCTGTGATACTACTGCTACTGTAGGCAACTACTGCAGCAATACTACTGCAACAGTAACAGGCAACTAATGTACGGCTGTGATACTACTGCTATTGTAGGTAACTACTGCAACAATACTACCGCAACAGTAGCAGGCTACCAATGTACGGCTGTGATACTACTGCTATTGTAGGTAACTACTGCAACAATACTGCTGCAACAGTAACAGGCTACCAATGTACGGCTGTGATATTACTGCTATTGTAGGTAACTACTGCAACAATACTACTGCCACAGTAACAGGCTACCAATGTACGGCTGTGATACTACTGCTATTGTAGGTAACTACTGCAACAATACTACCGCAATAGTAACAGGCTACCAATGTATGGCTGTGATATTACTGCTATTGTAGGTAACTACTGCAGCAATACTGCTGCAACAGTAACAGGCTACCAATGTACGGCTGTGATACTACTGCTACTGTAGGCAACTACTGCAGCAATACTACTGCAACAGTAACAGGCTACCAATGTACGGCTGTGGTACTACTGCTATTGTAGGCAACTACTGCAGCAATACTACTGCAACAGTAACAGGCTACCAATGTACGGCTGTGGTACTACTGCTATTGTAGGTAACTACTGCAGCAATACTGCTGCAACAGTAACAGGCTACCAATGTACGGCTGTGGTACTACTGCTATTGTAGGCAACTCCTGCAACAGTACTGCTGCAACAGTAACAGGCTACCAATGTACGGCTGTGATACTACTGCTATTGTAGGCAACTCCTGCAACAGTACTGCTGCAACAGTAACAGGCTACCAATGTACGGCTGTGATACTACTGCTATTGTAGGCAACTACTGCAGCAATACTGCTGCAACAGTAACAGGCTACCAATGTACGGCTGTGATACTACTGCTATTGTAGGCAACTACTGCAACAGTAACAGGCTACCAATGTACGGCTGTGATACTACTGCTATTGTAGGCAACTACTGCAACAGTAACAGGCTACCAATGTACGGCTGTGATATTACTGCTATTGTAGGCAACTACTGCAGCAATACTACTGCAACAGTAACAGGCTACCAATGTACGGCTGTGATATTACTGCTATTGTAGGCAACTACTGCAGCAATACTACTGCAACAGTAACAGGCTACCAATGTACGGCTGTGATATTACTGCTATTGTAGGCAACTACTGCAGCAATACTACTGTAACAGTTAAGGATCCATAAAGTACCAGTAGATGCATCTCTATTAAATCAGTATACTGTATACCCCTGTATAAACACATCACCCCCTAATACGCCCCCCTCTTTTTTTTTAAAAATGGGTAAAAATGTAACGCCACATTCAAACCAGAAAAAAAACCTCTGTTTAATATCTTTTAACTTAAGCATGTCATCTTACTTTAAAGTCAATCTTTTCTTAGTTTACAAGTTGCTATTGAACTTTATCAAATAAAGAAATGTATATACCTTGTTAAGACATCACGATGTAAACTATGCAGAACAGGACTTGCAGGCCCACTGCGAGTCTTCTTATTGTAACTCATCCCACACCTCATCTGATATATCTCCACACGAGATGTCAATCATCACATTGTATCCATTCTTCACCGTCTACATATTCTTCTGCACATGTCTGGCAGTAATATGTTTTTGCTGCTGCCTTTTTACCCTTTCCTTTCCCCTTACCCTTGCCTGGAATCTTGGCCCGCTTCCTTGGTTGTGCTACAATAGAAGTTGATGGCTCTGATACATCAGCAGACAGTAGGTCTGGATTTAGTACTTTTTCTGATTTAATTATGCTTTCTCTGAGAATGTTAGCAAGATCTGTTTTTCTCATACTTTTGGTAAAAGCTACTCCATATGCAGAACACAGTTTCATTAATTGAGCTTTTGTGAACTCTCTTCATGTTAAATAATTTTCATTTGCCATACAATTTAACTTCAGTTTCATATGTGAGGTATTTCATTTTCTGAAGAATCTGTGGCAATGTCCTTCAATGATAGTTCTATTTCTGATTTTCTTTTCTCAGTTTTCTTTTTGATTTCTTGCCTGTGTGCAGTCTTCTTAACAATATTAAGTCTGTCCTTAGTGTCTTTAAGTAATTGCTTATGACACACCATCAAGTATTTTTGCACTATTTCCTTATACAAAGAGTGAATAATGTCTGGAATAGCAGTATCTTCCATAAATAACTCTGAAAACAACATCTGCATATCCTCATCATTTTCCAACTCAGAAAAGGTGTATTCAAAAACATTATTTTCTGTAATTTAAACATTTCTGTACTCAAAAGTCTTTTTACTTTTCCATTCAAGTTCAAAAATAATTGAAAACAACATAGATCACTAATGTAAGTAAGGGCCTTTTGAACATTTTGCTTCCGTTCAATTTCTTGCAGAGTTTTATTAGTCTGATAATCTAAATCTCCATCTGCAACCATTTGTTTTAATAACTTCAATTTAATTTCTGACTCTTTTCTGATTTTTGTATGTTCAAGTCCGGGTTATTTTGATTAGACATTATACAGCCGATATAATGTTGGGATATTTTAGCTACACACATTCCACCAACATGCCTGATTTTGCCTTTCCCAGCATCTGAAATGTTAGCAGCTGGTACTGACTCCTGGCCAAAAGTTACTCTTTCTGCAATGTTATGTACTGATAATTTTAATATTTCATTAACGATATTAGAGGCAAATTTTTTATGCACTGCTGACAGTTCTTTAACACAGAACAAGTTTTTCACTTCTTCATAGTATTTCGCTCCGCTCATGCCTGTACGAAATTTCACGATCGTAGAATAATCGTAATTTGAACAAACGTAAAACTGGAATTACGACAGTATTCTTATATGGGAATATAGAAGGAGTTACGACCGTAAAACCAAACTACGATCGGAAAATGATCGTAAAATGATCGTAAAAAGCAGCGAAATATGCAAATTAGACGACAGTCGTAATCCGAAAAATAGAATTACGACTGAATTTTTACGATCGTAATTCAATCGTACTTTTATTATATTATGACTACTTCCATTACGATCATCAGTTGTAAAAATTTACGATCGTAAAACTTTACGATCGTACAAATTCTACGATCGTACAAATACACCACTGTAATATAGGTACAGTGTCCGAAAGAAAGACAGAAAGAATGACAGAAAAGAAGAAAGAAAGACAAACAATTTATTGTCAACAGTTGGCTGTAAAACTTTGGCAGAAGAGCAAAAGAAAGCACTTTTGAATTACTCAAAATAAATTCTGACATCATTTTAATAATGTTCACAATATAATTATCTAACAAATTAAAATAAAAAAAAAGCAGTAAAAGATATACCAATTCAACTTAAACTTTTTTTTCAAAGTACTTCATATGATATAAGCATACTTAGTGCTTCAATGTGTTATTACAATTTGGCCTTGCAGTGGTTAAACCAGAAATTTTTAGTCCAAAACTTCAGGGGACATAAATTTGTTATTCAAAAAGGGACATAATTTTGTAAAAAAACTTTCAAGAGTTATCAAACTTGACCCTTGAACAGCTGTGTGATTTTAAATGCAACACATGTACATGTGTCACTTGTGTGCAGTACTTTTTGGGATATGCAAATCAAATAAAGCAAGGTTTGATACAAATGGCCATGATCAACAACAGAGTGATTAGAATAGCTCAGAGTATTATTTGCATAGTCTGGCTAAAATGAATGAGACAATGTTATCAAGGATACTCCATGCAAGAATTTCATATTACATGACTTGTGTATTATAAAGATTCTGAATAATCTGTTCATTTTAATTGTCAATTTTGATTCCAACCATAATGTTAATACATTTTATTTCAATTTTTAATATAATAATAAAA
>JAFMSR010002461.1:0-24018 GCA_022818135.1 Saxidomus purpurata
CCGCTTGCAAAAATTTAGTCTTCCACGAAATATAAAGTTAGAAACCATGGTCACACAGTTACTTTTATTGATGACACATGTTTATACAAATGCTTATTGATTTGATTTAATCATATTTTATTGTAAATTGTTTTTCACATACATAAACATAAAGACAATTTATACATACAGGTGTAACATTTACAAATGGATTGGGCCACGAGTTATACCAACTCAGTGAACGGCCCGTTCCACATGAAATAATATGTATATAAATGCAATCAAAATGGGCAATGTATGTTTGCAAATTATACTGATATCTTAGAACTGAACACAAATTGGAAATTAAATAAGTTTCAAAAAAAAAAAATGGAAAAAAAAACAAAACAAAAAAAAAACTGTTAGAACCAAACATTAGGAAAAATCATATTAGTCAAATAAAATCTTTTTTTTTAAAATATAAGCATAGAAAGAGAAAAAAAAGAGAAAAAAAAGGATAGGAATATTGAACCAGATTTGAGTCTATACTGCGTTGTTCGACCGACTGCACCCCCGTCAACACCACCCCGCAAGGCACCAGCGCCAGCCCATACTGATAGAAACATGTAAGAGAGGGACAGCTAACTGCTTGTAAATCGCTTGGTACTCTTTATATAAAGTTGAGTTTCCATAAATAGGTTTCCATTTTCTTCATCGGATATAGTTTCTATTCCAAAAAGTAACTTTTGAGCATTAAGTGGATGAAAGGTTCGGGTATTTCTAAAAAGAGTAATTCTCTGATTAGCGAATAGCGGACAACAAAAGAAATAATGTTCGGCATCTTCATAATTATGACCACACAAACAGTTTGGACTATTTCGCAGCTTATTGTTGAATAGGTCAACACCTAAGTTGCTACAGTTGTTTCTGATTCTCGCGTGATATACTGGAATTGTTAGTTACGCGAGTAGGTTCATCAATTACATTTTTCAAACTGTTTAAGTTAAGTATATCCCGAAATTTGTGGTTTGATAGATTAAGTTGATCTTCATTTATGTCTCCTAGGATGATGATATTATTATTAAGTTCGGCAGCTTTTTCAAGACAACTATTGAGTTTATCCCAGAAGTTTACAAGTGAATTCGGTGGTCTATAAACTGTGCATATGAGAAAAGATTTGTTATGGTCTTTGACTTGAATCCACATTGATTCCGGCAAGAAATCTTCCAGTTCTAATATTCGACTTGGACAAAGTGCGGAAGAAGTATACATTAAAAATCCACCTGAATGAGCAGTCTTGTCTTTACGAAAGAAAGTATCATATCCATCAATCTGTAACATTTCATCCCGGATATCACCTGATAAATGTGTTTCTGTAAAGCATAATACAGTATTCGTAAAATCAGAAAATGTGTCTTTGACATATTGCAATTTGTGTCTTATGCTGCGAATATTAAGATGAAATACTGTTAAGCAATCCGCATTTAACGGACCAGGATTAGCTTCTACATCACCGGATGAAATAAGCAAATATTCGATTATTATTCCTAATAAGTGAGTAACCGTGTTTAAAAACATATCGTTGTAGTTATGTATATTAACGTTTACCAAATACTCGCGTATCTTAAGTTGGTCACAAATAAGAAGCAGTATGATACTCGTAAATTCAAAATTAACCATGCATGCCCAGACCATTAATAATATACGATGAGAGTTATACAAAAAATTAATGCGTAAAAAAATGTACACAAAATACGCTTTATAACGCAGATACGAAAAACACATTTCTTCACATTTAACTGTCCCTTAAAGTTATAAAGACCAATGGCCTGTCTCCAAGATGCTATGTCATTACTCATTTAAAATAATAATAAAGTCAGTGTGTATGGAGACGTGCCACCGATCAAAGGCAGTCAATGGGTGTGCCAGTGACACCGCGCGGCAAAGGAAGTGAACACGAGCACACAGACAGTCGAACAAAACAAAAGACAAAACCTGAACATGAAACATGATTTGATAACAAAATTACAAAAAAAGAGAAGAAAAGAAGAGGGGGAAAAAAGAATTTATAGTAGTGAAAATCCCAATGATGAAAACATTTATGATCTGTAATGGTTAATTCATCGGTCATAAATTAATAAATGAAAGTTACAAATTGTAAAATTTGGAAAGATTTCGAGAATTTTGAAAGGAACGCACGCTGTAGTGACACGGTCAGTTAATCACTGAACGGATTGCTTATCTTAGTGTTTAAATTCATCGTTAAACATTTTATGACAAACTACCAAAAATGACTAAATGTATACGAACAGTTATTCTTATTAATGTTATAAATAAATTAAAATGACTCTCAAAAATGTGGGTATTAATGTTATTAAGATATGATAAATATATGTAAATATATCAAAATGACTCTTTTCAGTATACAAAATGTGAGTATATAATTCTGTAGACTAGATTGCTACCACATAATGTAAAAATACTTGACTTTACAGACTATATAGGTAATAAAGGACGCACGCTATGCGGATCATATAGATGTACAATCTTACAATAGCAGCAGCAACAACAACAACAATTACATTATTAATGTCAAGATTATCTATCTATTAACATGACTCTTTTGCAGGTAAATAAATTGACGGTGAGCGAACTGTAATAAAACATTAGTCATGAAAAGCACGGTTGTTTCATTCACAGTTACACAATAACCCCGGCTTTGGTATGAATTATAGCAAAACGACATTTCCTTCAATGAAAAAAGACAACTGTTTGTATTGTGTGCCATGTGAATTCTTTAATAAACTCGAATTTAACCACTGTGATCGTTGGTGAGTTCATGGATTAATTTACTATGAAATCAGAGTAACAGCACGAGGCACGTGTATTCATTCATAAAACCAAAATGTCCGAGTTGCGAGTAAATATTTCAGTTTTTCAATATCTATATTTTACCTGTATTAGTTTTATCAAATGCGAATTATCAAATTGAAAATCCTCAAAGTATTAGTTGAACATTCAAATTTTGAAACAGTGTTGAGTACATGCATACACATGTAGTAATATTACATTCCAAAACACAAAAGGTAAAAAAACTACAAGCAACTACAAGCACATACATACCTTACAATGCACAACAAATTACAATACAGAAGCAGCGTGTATATAACAACACAAACAAAACACCCCACATCACAATTCTTAAGCATGTGTTTAATACAAAATTTACAATGTACAATACAATATACAGTTAATTGCTCAAAATTAGCAAACTGCTCTTAATCAATTATGCTTAGCGATCACCAATCCTTTGACATTTTTACGTTATCGTAGAAACTAATACGTTTTGGTTGTTTCAAGTGTAAAGTGTAGTGTAAAGTTTTACAGAAGTGACCACAAAAATATACATAAATAAAGTAAAAAAAAAAAAAATTTTTTAAATTGTATGTATATATTACGGACTCTTGTACTATGATATACTTGCACACTTCAACATTATGTACGTGTACAATGTTATAACTAAACACTTACAGCCCACGACGAAAAGACACGATTATTTCGATCATTTATTCGGACCATCAAAATGACCATAATGGTGAAAAATTATAATTATGCTTATTCAGTAGTATTTCTGAGTGTGAACGCGTTCGGATAATTAAAAAAAAAACAGACAGTAGAGTATTAGATAAAAGGATTAGTCATCTATACAACTCGGTATCGTAATATAGTTTATATTCAGATTAAAAAAACAAAACACACTGATAGATATTTGAATAGTGAATGATTGATCGGGTCAGTAGTCAGGTCATACATGTATGTATTTATTGCAAGAATAGTATTTACAGGTTAGAAAGTAGGTCATCTCAAATAATAACAATAATAGAAGGATGTCTGCTAGGTTGCAAACAGCCTGAATGAGACTTTTCATACAGTTTCTTTCAGATTAATAGTTCGGAGGAACTGGTTTACCATCTCTAATACACTCAATGGCAAACATGTCTTTTATGTGTATCTTGGGTGGGGGATCAGATCCAGTCTGTTTTCCTTTTAGCTGGCCGTACACCTTGCAACCAGAAATCCACGTTTTGGCCAGAATACCGCTACGCACCAATAGCCTAGCTTCATAAGCAAGTTGCTCTCTGAACCTGGTTAAATTTTCCTGCACAAAGATACCATCACCGAAGGATTTACGAGCACTGTATACCCTATCTCTGGCTTTACTGTTAGTAAATTTGATGATCACCTTACGGTCGCCTTCATCCTTTTTTTTACCAAGCCTATGAATTTTATCAATGTCAGACTTTGACAAGGCGATACCCTTTTCGGAAGCGTGATTAAGAATTTTTTTTTCAACATTTTCTGTACCGACCCCTGTGTCCCCAGGAATATTGGAGACAGTGAGACACATACGCCTACCGTACTGCTCGAGCTCGTCCAAATCGAGTTTACACCTATTGAGATCTTGTCTTAGAGATTCATTCTCAGCCGTCAATGAAGCTATTTCTCCATGAAGTGGCAAAATCTTACTAGCTACTTCAGCTTCCACAAGGGACGATATGTGTTCTTTGAGTTCAACAGTAAGAGATGGCTTGATCTGTTGAGCAATGATATTTCCTAGAGTTTTTAAGTCAAGATCTGAGAATTTTGTGCGCGTATCCATGGTTAGATCAGTATCACTTTGAGAGTCAATCGGGTCACAAAACACTGAATCACTCAAAACGCTATTACTGTCACTTTCACAATCACTTTCGATACCAGAACAATGTTTTTTGTATAATGACTGATCAGTTGGCGAGGACTTGTTACGTTTGCGACGTGATTTTCGGACTTTGACAAACAATGACATCGGTAATTTTTACCGCCAGAAAACAGATTCCTCTATTGTATCAGTTAGATCGTTCGTAATCAAATGTATGTAGGAATAGTGGTCACATAAAGATAATATCACATTATTTCCATCAGATCACCTTTACAAATCATAAATCCATCACCATATTAGGGAAGTATTTCCAATTTTTTACATTATGAAACGATTAGAAATAACAATATGCGCCATCTTTGTTTGCACCGGAAGACACAAAAAAGATATCTTATCTTTAAGGGATTTTCAATTAACAGTATACTGTCAACGCATCATTTAAGAGTATTTAATAATTAATGCGCAGCGGACATAATAATGCTACCGTAAATATTTGATAACGGATTCAATGATGCTTATTAAAATAACGCATATGCAAATAACTAGCTTTAATCCGCAGGCGTTTCGAAAATTTTGTACCCGCCCCTTTAAAACTAAATTCACACTTTTATAGATTTACTTTTTGAAATCATCAAAAGGATCATAGTACAGTTAAATATTATCGAATAAAGAAATAAACTAATGATTTCAGACTTAGTTCAATAGAGATCTGTTTGAGCTCGGACTTCGCAGGAGTAGTGCCCCTTGATTTCGGTGGGCGTGGCTACATCTCTCCTGGCGTAAGGTCAATTATCCTAGGTTAAGTGGAAATCTGCCGGATGTTATAGGAGAATTAGCCATAACATCATAAAATTACATGTATCAAGGGCGGTTATTCCACTGAAAATCATTGAACCGGAACATGCCGATAATATGTACAACTACGCTTATGTGAAGTTTGGTGTAAATCCGCCACGTGGTGTCAGAGGAGCTGCGTGGACACTTAATGACAAAAAAAGTGACAGACTTGTATCACTAATAAATATGTCTCTCACGGAGGTGGGATACATAATTATTATCAGTATATACATGCTAGATCCTTCTACATAGACTAAACAACTGCCATACTGAATGTTATTAGTTTAAAACCAATTTTTATCCTGATTGGAAAACACCTATTCATGCTTTCTACTTGTTACACATCTGCCGTTATACGTATCCTCATTTTATAACAATCTGCGTTCGTACGTATCTCCTTCGGTCGTCAGACGTATCCGTTTATCTTCACCCACCTCTATAAATTTGCTTATATCAAAACGATACCACTAATTCCAAAGTCTAGGGCTGTTTGTATTGATACTTTATACATTTGTCTGTATACGTGTCTAAGGTCATTGATATATATTGTTATTATAAGCAAATAAATGTCATATTTGGCAACTTTACCGTTGTTTTTTCAACATTTTAGGGAAATTCTTTATTTAAAAGGCGTCAGTTTATCATAAAACTTCACACATGCTTAGTTTAAACATATTACTACCTATATCAAGCAAAAGGTCGGACCTAAAAAGAGAAATAATAAAACTATCGGGGTTATTCCAGCGTGCCTGTCATGACGTACATGTATATACATCTGTCGTCAGTAGTACCCATCTGCGTTCGAAGTAGTCGAATACCCGGGGTGGTTATACACTAGCTAAAATCCGATACAACTTTAAATGGAAGATTCTATTAAAAATAACGACTACCTATGGGGGTGTACTATATATCTCAGTAGCCAGGTATCGATCGATAAATACAACGTCAGTAGTGTACTTCCCGGCCTTTATCATTGTGATTTGCATTATTTAAAAAAAGTATTTTATTAAATAAATCTACATATTGATCCAAAGTATTTATATTAAATAAATACACCTCAATGCTGTTTAGTTTAACACAATTCGTAACAAAGTTGAAACGGAAATAAAGGTAGCCTACTTTCCATGACTGAATAGAATACGACCGCACATCTCGAAAATTTGGAATTTAACTTCAAACGATAATATATGTATTACAATCCCATCCTTACGGTATCAATTTAAAATGCACACATTTAAATAGACCTGTAAATGTATTTTTACGGGCATGGTGTGACAAAAAGAGTGACACAGACATTTTCCCGACACCTTCATATCCTGCTCCCCGGAATGTGATCGAATGAGTACAAAAGTTATTCTTCTGTTTCACGGTTTTATTTGTAATCGTATATACAAGTGATTACATACATACAGTAATTCCGTGAATTTGTTGTGATTGCAGCAAGTGAGTTTAATGTGTCATAGAACTTTATACTAATGATTATCATAATAATGGATGTGGGTAGCCAACAACACTGGAAATAAATTTGCACGCGATAGTAAATATAGCGGTCACATTGACGACATGTACATTGTTACGGTCTAGTTGGAAACAACATGTACGTGTCAAAAACATTCAGTTTTTAATCACACAGTCGTTTTCCCGTCGTTTTATTGTAATGAAATTCGTCAGTATATAATTTTTTATTATTGATTGTGTGTCTTTACATCAAAACGTAAAGTAAAAATATATATTATATTAAAGCGTGATAACATGGTCTCGCTGTAATGCTATCAAGTTTGGTCAATGAACATTCACAAATTTACATAATTTCATCATGTAAAATACATGTACATATTAATGAAATAAACAAAATGGATATGAGATATTACCCGTCTGCCATGTCTGTCGTTTCATTTTCATGTCCAAATTGTGTTGATTTGAACTTTTTTCCGAGACTCATTACCCAAACTCTTTCCCGAAAATAAAAGAATAGGAAAACCATAGGCTTTGAAAGTAAAACCACCATTCACAATCGAAAAGTTTCGTGTTCGCTGTTGGGCTGGCATTACATGTAGACTGCATGGGAACATTGATTTCACAGAAGATAATTTTCACTTTTCAACAAGAAAAGATTTCGGTAGGTAGGTATATTTGTCAGAAGCCGAGAACGACAAAACGACTGAAATTATCAATTAGACAATTTCTTCTCATTGGACAGGACGATGTGAAAAGGGCATTTTTATGGAAAAATTATCACAATGATCATCAATTAGGTAGGATGGTGTACTGCAGTTTTGATGGAAATTTAGCAACTAATACTATTCGTTATATCTTGAAGTATTGAATTGTACATACATGTACAATTAGTGTCCTACGCATGAAGACACTTCAAACACGGCTTGATAATATGTACCCGAAACTGTGCTTTTCGGTTTTATTTAAAAAAAATGACTTCATTAGATAAAAGATGTAGCGTAAAGTTCCGAAAACATAATGCATGTATAATCATACAACCTATACTCATGAGCTTGCGGTAGTGATTTAGATTATCAGCCAGAGATATCATTGAATCATTCACAAAGAAATGACCCCTGTCCCTGAATCAACGCAAGAATACTGCACATGCATATTGCATTTTCTCCCATATAGAGAACATCTCGGCAGATTGTAGCGACTGCAGATTGCTTTGGATTTTTGCAACGGACTGTTATAATTACAAATACATATATCACACGGTAATATAATGGTGTTTTCCATTTTCTTATTTTGGAATTCAGAAACCTTCGTGCGACCTCGTAAGAAACCTCGAGTCTACGGGTTCAAACTTTGGTTATGTAGATTGGTTTTACGGCACAACCGAGAGGTTTTCCTTTTCTGACCTTTCGGGATAAACTGAAGTGTCACGAACCTCACGAAGTGTATCTCTTGCCTACAGATGGTGGTAATGTTAGCAATATTTCAAAGGGTTAAGTTAATAAATGGATTTTAAACCTATTCAATATTTCAAAGTAAAAAAGGGCTTACACTCTTGTCTTTGGATGGAAGTGATGGTTAATATAAGTATGGCAAGTTTTAAAGCAATATCTGTTATGGTTTTGAAATAAATTGGGGTAGTACGCAAAACTTGACCCAATACGTAAAACGGCTCTAATTTTGACAAAAATCTTGACAGGATTATGTTTCTCTCGTCTGTTGATGGATGTTATTAACTTACGATGGTAACCAAGTATGGCAAGTTTCATAGCAATACCTCCATTGTTTTGTAATGATTAGGGTGTTACAAAAAACCTAACAAGGGTGCGACACAAACGCAAGTAGGATAGCTCCCCTTTTCTTTGAAAAAACGAGCTTAAAAGCGAAGGAACTTAAGTTGGTAATGACGTTCACGAGTCGTACCGCATATATACCTCTCCCGAGTGTAGTGGACCTAATAAGCACGATTACAAACAAACTGGGAAATATTTTTTTAACTTTTATTATCGTATTGTAAACCCATTAAACTTGAAAAGTTTCAAAAACACATTCGTAAGCATTGACATTAGAGGTTAAAGACACTTTCCAACTCTAGTCAATTCCTTTAAAGAAACTTGTTTGGAAATAAAGAAAATTAATAGTCTAAAACAATTGTGCAAACATTTTTTTAATAATCAAAATACAACTTTGCACTTTTCATAATTGCCGTCTAGAATATAACCTGTGAACCAGATTGAGCAGTCTTCGGCAACATTTCGTTGGTTATCAATTGTAAAAACTGGAAAGTATTGTGCAAGAAAGGAACAAAGTCATTTTCATCAAGCAACAATCTTTATTTCCTTCAAAGATGTTGACTAAATTGTCAATCACTAGTGATCTTAAATCCGCCGAAATCTTTTTACCTTGTACTTAAGTATTTATCTTCATTTTGCCGTAAAGAAAGGTTTAAATTTAAGCGCATGTACTCACGACGTGAATGTACTAACGCCACCCCTATTTTAAGCGGTAATTCTATAATGGATTCTCCCATTTTATGTATCGACAGATGTATCGGTTTTTTCGACGTAGTCGTATACTTTTGATTTGAACTTCCGTTGGTATGGACGCGTTGCTAACCAACTTCGTTATAATGTGACCAATCAGAATCTGCAAATTATTGGCTAGCGTTTCGGTACCGGAATAAGCAGTGTACTGCCCGGGAGCCTTCTGAAACACAAAATGTGTATATTTTTTTATATTATAGTAATTTATAATAAATCATGTTGCAAAAAAAGAAAAAACAGAACACGTTATGTCAAGGTTTCTGGACAGTACGAAGATCAACTTTTGTATTCAACGAGGTGTTGTCCGGGGCCGGACATCTAGCGTCATTGATTATTGGCTAGCGTTTCGGTACCGGAATAAGCAGTGTACTGTCCGGGAGCCTTCTGAAACACAAAATGTGTTTATTACGTCACATACGTCGACCATCTTTTTTTTTTAAAGATATTACTTGTTTATAGAAAGGAAGGTGTATATGCGTAGGTAAACTAATATGAACTGCTGCAGATTAACGGCCACGGCTGTAAGTGTTCGAATAGATAACAAGTGCTGCGACTCAAATTATCAGTTTCGGAAAGACAATTTCTTCTCATTTTGTGAAAACATGGACAGGACGATGTGAAAAAGAAATTTTTATGAAAAAAGTATCGTATTATCATCAATTATGTAGGATGGCGTATTGCAGTTTTAATGAAAATTAAGCAGCTAATACTATTCGTTATATCTTGATGCACTGAATTGTACATACATGTACAAATATTGTCATACGCATGAAGACAATTCAAACAAGGCTTCAGAATATGTATCCAAAACTGTGCTTTTCGGTTTTATTTAAAAAAAGTATATTTTGACTTCATTAGATACTAGTTCTAGAGTACATTTCCGGGAACATATATGTATTTCCTCCCATATAAACAACATCTCGGCGGATTGTCGCAACTTCAGACTGTTCTGGATTTTTGCAACGGACTGTAAATATTAGTACAAATACACATATCACACGGTAATATAATGGTGTATTTCATTTTCTTATTTTGGAATTCAGAAACCTTCGCGTGACCTCGTAAAAGGGTACAAAGATTGGTTTTACGACTAAACCTGTCAACAATTATAATTTGATAACAATGACCACAACATCAAAACAAAAATATCAAACAGGGAATGCCACGTACCAAAAACGCAGCCTCCCCAAAACGAGCCCCACAGCACCCAGAAGTGCACACCACCAACACACACACACACACACGCACACGCACACGCACACGACACACACACACACAATCATGTACACACACACAATACACTACCAACACACACTAGCATACAAAGCAAACACACGAGGACAAAACGAAATTTAAGTCATTAATTCAAGTCATGTAAAGTTTATACGTGATTATGTGTGAACATATTTATGCAACGAACGGGCTATTAAACAGCATTTTATGCGAGACGCATGTGTGTGAATAATTTTTCATCAATCTGCTTAAAGTTACATTTCATAGATAATCTGACATATTCCTATTGTTCTGACCATCACATCTCCCCTGATTATCACCGCTTGCCCCGATATTACCGTTTGCTCCGTGAAAATAGTGTTTTCTCAAATTCTCCATACGTTTTAATTGGCCTTCTCGTCTACGCCCCACTGTCGTCTGCTTCCGGTACAACGGCGCATATATATTACCCATACGCTTCAATATAATTATGTAAGTTATAGGTATATTTGTTCCCTACTAGTAATGATTATTCTTAATTTGTGTATCCAAAAGATGGTTGTTTCAACATTCATCTTTATCTAAGCGGACCTTACGATTCACGTATGACGCCTAAAATGAGGCGACATTATTATTATTATTAATGTCCGAACTTTACTTTATTGCAATTTTGTGAACATTAATGCGCGAAGAACCCCCCTCCCCCTTTTAATTTGTATATGTTATTTGTTGGGTTCTACCCTAAATCCGAGTGTGAGCTAGTAGTTGGTTGAATCTCGTTGACTAAAACTAACTAAGTTTGGGTTATAAAATGGGCGGAATTTCAGTATTAAACGTTTCGCGTTGGAAATAATGACGGCAAAAACATCTAAATGTTTACGTATAGAGAGCTAGCATGTGGTATTTTTGAAATTACAATAGGGGCAAAATTTAGCCATTGATGCATGTAAAACGTTGATTTTACACCATTGACATTCGACGTCCCGTTGATAGGAAACGAAGTAAAGAATATAAAAACTAGAGATTGTTTTTCACAAAAAAACTTGTCTCCCCCCTTATGACCTTGACCTTTGAGTTAGTGACCCCAAATTATAACGAGAAATTGACCAACGGTCACTGTGACCTTGACCTTTGAACTACTGACCCCAAAAACAATAGGGATCATCTGCTCAATAAGACCAATCATCCTATGAAGTTTGAGGTCTGTAGGTCTAAAGGAACTCTAGTTATCATCCGGAAACGAGAAATTGACAAACGGTCAGTATGACCTTGACCTTTGACCTACTGACCCCAAAAACAATAGGGATCATCAGCTCTATAAGACCAATCATCCTATGAAGTTTGAGGGCTGTAGGTCAAAAGGAACTCTAGTTATCATCCGGAAACGAGAAATTGACCAACGGTCACTGTGACCTTGACCTTTGAACTACTGACCCCAAAAACAATAGGGATCATCTGCTCAATAAGACCATTCATCCTATGAAGTTTGAGAGCTGTAGGTCAAAAGGAACTCTAGTTATCGTCCGGAAACGAAGAATGGACGGACGGACTGACGGACTCCCCCCAGTTTGAGGGTTGTAGGTCAAAAGGAACTCTAGTTATCATCCGGAAATGAGAAATTGACCAACGGTCACTGTGACCTTGACCTTTGACCTACTGACCCCAAAAACAATAGGGATCATCTGCTCTATAAGACCAATCATCCTATGAAGTTTGAGGTCTGTAGGTCTAAAGGAACTCTAGTTATCATCCGGAAACGAGAAATTGACCAACGGTCAGTGTGACCTTGACCTTTGACCTACTGACCCCAAAAACAATAGGGATCATCAGCTCTATAAGACCAATCATCCTATGAAGTTTGAGGGCTGTAGGTCAAAAGGAACTCTAGTTATCATCCGGAAACGAGAAATTGACCAACGGTCACTGTGACCTTGACCTTTGAACTACTGACCCCAAAAACAATAGGGATCATCTGCTCAATAAGACCATTCATCCTATGAAGTTTGAGAGCTGTAGGTCAAAAGGAACTCTAGTTATCGTCCGGAAACGAAGAATGGACGGACGGACTGACGGACTGACGGACGGACGGACTGACGGACAGGGCAAAAACAATATGTCTCCCCCCGAGGTGGGGGAGACATAATTAAAGCGAATGAAATGCGAACCACACGTTTGAGTACCATTATGCAAGATTTCATAACAATTTGATAAGACCCAACATCGCCTCGTAATATTTTTTAAATTTGTAAAAAGCCTAGTGTGGCATTTATGTAGCCTCGAAATTTTAGCCGTTTTCGTACATTGCGATAAAAATACGAAATCCCATCAGTGTGAGTACTTTTTGTAGGACCCTTTACATCCATAGGGTTATATGACTTTAGGCAATTTTCCATAAACACGAGAAGTCCCTGATATTTATTAGATCGTGAAGTGTTTGGTGTCAATGTGAAGTGTTTGGTTTAAGACAGGAACTATATAACTTCAGGTATTTTCATCAATTCATTTATTCATTATATTATATTTTAGCTATTTTGTAAAACTGATCTGTATATTTTCGAACATGTTTTTTTCCCATCAAATTAAAGTACACGTTTTATATGCCAGGCTTTACTGTTATTGAACAAAACCGGAATGTTCCTATGTTGTTAGAAGCCTTGCATCTTCTTAGATATGTTTCGTTAACAGTTAGTTTTCATAATGCGGATGAAAGGATAAAATGATTGAAAAGGCTTTCATCATCTATTATTTTAAAACTGCCTCCGCGTTCCAATGGTGAGAGTCACGAACTTGAAATTTCTGTTACCTCTGAATGATTTAGCTTCATGTGTTCGAGTCCCACTATACGACCATATCTTTTATGTGAGAAGTTGGAAGTCTGGTCATTTCACAGAACAATGGAAAGGAAAACTGTCCGCCTGAAAATAGAAATATAAATAAAATAGAGATGAAAACGGCGTCGAAATACTCGCTTTCAGGCTGTGGCGAAAAAAACAAAGCTTTCATGTTAGCGATTTATTTCTCGATTTTTTAAGGGTGACCGTCATGACAACAACAAAGACAAGGGTATGTGTCATAGGGGCTGGCCCATGTGGAATGTCCGCTTTGTTGCATTTTGCTAACATTGAAGCGGGAAATACCGTGGACATCGTCTGCTACGAGAAGCAGAGCACGTGGGGTGGCCTTTGGAACTACACATGGAGAACAGGTAAGTACCGCGTGTGCACGTGTCATCAACTTGAATGGGAATTATTAGTTAACACGTGCAACGTGCTTGTCCTAGTTTGTACCAAGTTTTGATGCAGAAAAAACACTGGTATGGTTATTTAGAAACACTGGTACTATTTCCGTTTACAGAAACGGTTTGCTGTTCATGTTAAATTTTAGGGCAAGACCAGTGACAAAAAGAATGAAATTCACAATTCAGCAGCCAAAACATTGGTCCAAATTTTTTTGCTGAATCTCGATTCATCTTACATAAAGAGTTCAGTGTTAGAAATTCAAGACTCAGATTTTACACTTTGATGAAAGTTAAGAAAACTATGACGCAAACATCTTGTTTACATATTGTTTACTTCAACTGTTGCCACACTTGCACAGGTACTGACGAGTTTGGAGAGCCTTGTCACGGAGGTATGTACAAACATCTATGGTCAAACAGTCCAAAGGAATGCCTGGAATTCCCAGACTACACATTCGAGGAACATTTTGGGAAAGCGGTACCCTCTTTTCCTCCTAGACCTGCTCTACGGGACTATCTTGAAGGTATCTTTACCGAAACTACTGTAACTCATGAACTTCATTTTTGCGCTTTTTCGCGAGATCATTACTCCGCGAATTCATTATTTTAATAATTAAAAGTTATTTTGTTACAACGGATTGCGTGTTCGCGAATTCATTGTCTCGTGAATTGACCCGGAGATAAAAAAATGCGCTCTTTTCGTCTCTCGAGTTCAAAAGTGTAGTAATAACTGGTACACATCACATCCGATGGATGAAACCAAAACGTAAGGTTCAATAAGAGTATTTGTTTTAGCTATTTTCACTTTTAATTTAAGGACGTTGGACACGGAAAAGCAAAGTTGATCTAACCAAGTTCATACGATTCAGGACAGTAGTTCGCCATGTTAACTACAATGACGCAGACGACACTTTTACAGTCGATGTCATCAACCTCAAGACTAATGCATCTTCAACCGAATTATTTACTCATGTTATCGTTGCCGTCGGTATATTTCATACCCCAAACGTCCCTTCTTTTCCCGGCATAGAATCTTTTGAAGGAAGAATTCTGCATTCCCACGATTTTCGAGAGGCTAAGGAATTTAAAGATCAGCGGCTTCTAGTTGTTGGTTCGAGTTATTCCGCTGAAGATGTAGCACTTCAATGTTTTAAGTACGGCGCCAAAAGTGCGATCTGCTCATGGAGAACAAAGCCAATGGGCTTCAAATGGCCGAAAGGTATAGAAGAAAGACCATTGGTACAGAAATTTGATGGGAATGTAGCCTATTTCAAAGATAGTTCCTCGGCTGAAGTAGATGCAGTTGTACTAGGAACAGGCTATTTGTATTCATTTCCGTTCATGGAAGAGAGGTTGCTTTTGAAGTCTTCTGTATCTATGTATCCCGACAACCTCTACAAAGGAACGGTCTGGCTTTGTGGGGGAAACAGCAAACTGTTCTATCTAGGCGTAGAAGATCAGTACTACAGCTACACGTTGTTTGACGTTCAAGCCTTGTGGACTTGCAAGTAAGTTGGTTTTGAAATACAAAGGTATTAAAAGTTCGTATCTTCAGTCTAGGGGTATATCTGAAACTGTCAAGCATGGCCATTCATCCATTCAGAGCAGCTGTCACTTAGTACAGTATACCTGAAGTATTCAAAAAATGAATTAAAAAGGTACATTGTATTTGTAACTTGCGTTTACAGCATTCATACTATTGGTGTGTTATGAAAATATAAATATGACGTAACATCTTTCTAATTGTTTTTGTAATAATTTCAATAAGTAGTGTGCTATGGGTCGAAGAAGATTTATGGACTGCTAATTTGCGTTTTTCTCGCAACCGTACCGTTATCCCCAAATTAAGGACATTAGAAAAAATATTCAAACGTACTATAGGTCTGACCGACTAACAGGACGGCTATTGACCGATTACAATACCTATTAACCGAATTTGTCTGCTCTTAGTTTAAACTCTAGTTTAGCTTCTATGGACCAAATAAAATAAATGAAGTTTGGTACTTCATTTTTCCTATTCTACATTTAAGTTATGATACAGAAATATAAAATCACTTTACAAATATTGACTATAAGCCACCTTGAGTGGTAGTTTATAGTAGCAAATAAATTCACACTAAGACTTATGAAATAAGCTGTGCGAATTAAAGTATTGGCTGCATACTTCATTATACTACACGAAATTATGCCTCTTCTTTAGGTATATTCTAGGGCAGCTTCCGAATGAACCAAAGATGCTAAAGGATATGCAACAGAATGCACAACAGTGGGTGAAGAAACGTTCTCAGCTGAAAAACTGCCACGATGATATCGATTTCCAGACAGAATTCGTTGAAGATTTAAGCAAGGACTCGGGTTATTCCCCGGACGCAACGAAGGCAAGAGAAATGTTTCATACCTGGGAGCATCACAAACATGAAGACATTCTTACCTACAGAGATCAAGCTTTTACTTCAATATTTACCGGAAATAAATCACCGAAGCATCAGATTCCCTGGTGGAAGGCACATGATGATAGCATTGGTGCATTTTGTAAAAATTAACATAAAATGATTATACCTGGTCAGTTTTGCAGGATAGTCAATGAAAAACTTTCTCTTAGCAGTAAAACAAAATAAAGAATTTAAATTCTTGACTATGTATGTATCTGCCATGAGCACAAAACAGTGATATATGCTACCTTAACGTTAGGCAGATTTAAAATAGCTATGCAATAAGAGTAGAAACTTCCATATGACATATGTATGACTTTGTAAACAGAACTTTCGTGCAAATTTGTTATCTCAGATGTGATTGACATTTTATATGTAATCAAATGATATTCACGATAGACAGCCGGTCTACGTATATAACCATTTCAAAATAGTTAACCGGTCTACGTCACAGATGCTTGTGGTATGGACTCGCGACCCAATCTATTCTTGTCCCATGTTGTACGGAACGTATATTAATACAAGATTTGAAACAACTCAAAACTGCAATCGCATATTTAAGGCATGTGTGTAAGTAAGGAATAACTAACCGGTTTTTCCAAATGCATACTATTCTGAATAAAATCCAACTCCTAACTGCATCGAATACGGTTGAATTAGAGAATTTCGAAGAAAAACACTTCTGACACTTCTGCATAAATCAGATTTAGTTTTACATACCATGCCTTTTGTTTCCATTGCGTGTGTTAGAGATTCACCTAGCAGGGATTACTTTTATTTACACTGTCCTGTGACTTTGGAACATGGTGGGGGTAAGAGTGAGGTTGGGTGCGCACCATAAACCGGTTTAAGCTCCCCAGTGGTGTTTTTGCCACTGACCGTTCCAAGGCGGTGCCCCACTGTGTTCCTTTAATTGTTCGTTTTGTCCTCGTGTGTTTGCTTTGTATGCTAGTGTGTGTTGGTAGTGTATATATGTGTGTGTACATGATTGTGTGTGTGTGTGTCGTGTGTGTGTGCGTGTGCGCGTGTGTGTGTGTTGGTGGTGTGCACTTCTGGGTGATGTGGGGTTCGTTTTGGGGAGGCTGCGTTTTTGGTACGTGGCATTCCCTGTTTGATATTATTTTTGTTTTTAGTATATACATGAAGTTATAAAAATAGGTTTCCCGCATCGCAGTATATGAAATAGCGTGCGCGGGGTACCATTACGTTTACAGCGGGGATTTTGTCTTATGTGAATGATATAGCGGTCAATTTTTAAGCAGATTTATTAATAAAACGACTGGTTCCATTTTTATTCGATCGATAAAGACCGTAGCCGGTACCTATAGTTTTCGAATCGTTACTATTTTTAGAAATAACATAAACAGTATACCTGAGATGTGATAGAAGAAATCGATTTGTTTCAAATCTTGTATTTTTATACATTGTCACCATAAACATGTGATCAGTAGGTAAGTAGAATAAGGAATTGCATCTGTAATTGGTTAGCTTACACGCAGTTGTAGGATGTATTTAAAGATTTTGCAGTGAGCAGGTGCGAGGGTCAGGCCTAAGGGGGTGAGGTCCAGACCCCAAGCATCTGTGAGCTACGTATATAACATAACCATTTCAAAATAGATAACCGGTCTACGAATATAACCATTTCAAAATAGATAACCGGTCTACGTATATAACCATATTAAAATAGAAAACCGGTCTTCGTGTTATGCATTTCGATATTGAAAACAGGTAACGTATATAACCAGATCGGTGCTTAAAACATATGACTTTTCTATAAACAGTCTATGTCGCAAAGTCCTTTTAGATGTTCATGAACACTACATATACTACTGTATGTGTATTTTGTTATGAAGTTACTATTTTCTATGTCACGTTACTTGCCATAGTTTTACAGATTAAAAGCAACTACGGTTATATTAAATATCTATAGCCATCATCAGGTAACTGTTGTTTTTATAGCAAAACACACACCATCCAAGGCTACATTATTACACAGATGGCGTGTTCTATCGTCATGGTCAGTAATAATAAATATACCCCTTTCTGAGGAAATTACGAAGCTTGACATGGAGTAGTGCTAGATCTTCAGTAATAAACAGTGCTTAGCCTTCTACTTTTGCATTTCCTTCAATTTCTTGAATGTCATGTGATCACTCACTTTGGCGAGAAGAAAGTGGCCAGTAATCGGGCGCTTATCTACTTGATCTACTTGCAGAGGTTAATCAAAACGATGGCACACCTTGTTATAAATGGCATGAAAGACATGTGGACTGAATGGGGCCTGTGGCTCAAGTAGACCACCACTTGCATCTTTCATGGGGTCTTCCTGGTTTTGCTCAGGCTTGGGGCTCGGGACATAATGACTCATATCGTTGAGAAACGTGACTAATCCCTCGGTCAGATCATCATTGGTCATTTCAATATTAAATATACGTTTTTCCTTCGGGTATATAATTCCAAACGGTCATTGTAATACAGGTTCAAACGAATGCTACTTCGACTACTTTTCAGCTTGTAAATATATCTTGCCGTGTTCCAGGGGACATCACTTTTACCGACTAACTTTTAAGTGGCAATATTTACTTCCCTTCTTTCAGGGAACATTACCCTTAAAAACATTTTTCATGGTGGCAAGATTTACCTCTTCCGTTTACATCACTCCTACAGACTTCTTTAAAGATGGCTATATTGACCGCCCCTTTTCCAGGGGACATAACTCTGATCGCCTTAGTTTAAACAGAAAAGATTTAACATTTAAAATTTTAAGATTTAAAATTTTGAAAGCAGTTGGGATTAAGAATTCATTGGTATCGGTGAGCAAATTAATAGAACCTTTTCAATCCAAGAATAATCTACATAATATAAATATGTATGGTAGCTTTACTCTGTATTCAAATAGTTTTTAGAATTTCAAAGAAGAACCTGTAGCGAAAAATGCCTAAACTCACTACAATCAACCAATATAGAAGCTTTCTGTAATAAATCGTAATGTAATACATCCACCCATTAATTGTACAACAACAACTCTACATAGAGTATTGAATATACATAGCTGAACTTACAGGTTAAGTTATAATACCTCTAAAGATACAGTTATTTATGTTTTGGAGGTTATTTTGTTGACATCAGTTAAAGTAATTGTCCCTTTAACCTAAAAGTTTCAGCTATGCATTCCCAGTCATTCTCATAAAAAATAAACTGCAGTACCGTAAACCATTCAATAATCTATGTAGTTGTTGTTGTACAATTAATGGGTGGATGTAATTTATTACAGAAAGCCTCTATATTGATCAATTGTGGTAAAATGGGGCATTTTTCGCCATAGGTTCTTCTTTGGAATTGTATTTAATTATCATTTTACGTTCATTGAACACATAATCTATGTTTCTGATCTGCTAAATGTAGGGAGTGCCTCTTTAACTGTGAGAATTGAAAAACAGACACCAAAATTTAAAACATAAAATACTTCTATCATATTTCTGTTATTACACTGAAAAATCTAAAAATCTTTATTGACGGTCCCTAAAGTTATCAATACTTAACAGCATAGCTTAAGTATGATTTTCCGTATGATATTCGATAATTTCCGTGAAAACCAAGAGGACATCCGATTTGTCAGACTTTACATGTTAAAGAGGCACTCCCTACATCTAGCAGATCATATTTTGGAAACATAGATTATTTGTTCAATGAACGTAAAATAAAATAAATATAATTTGATAGAAGAACCTATCGCGAAAAATGCTTCATTTTACCACAATTAATCAATAAAGAGGCCTACTGTATCAAATCGCATGCACACATTTTATTGTACAACAACTCTAATAGATTATTGAATGGTTAACGGTACTGCAGTATACTTTAAACCGCTGATTTTATCGATAGTGACTGGGAATATATAGCTGAAGCTTTAAGGTTAAGTTATATTTCTTCCAAAGTAATAATTATATACATCTGGGAGGTTAAAAGGTTGACATCATGGGTGTGTCCCTTTTTAAAGCTGCTTGCTGTCTGATTTTTGTAAAAGAAATAAAGTTCTTCAAACTGTATGTAAATAAAAATTTAGACATATATGTGACAGGTATTTTTACTGGAGCCCTTTTATATGACTATATGTTCTTAAATACGTTATTTACATACATTTTGAAGAACTTTATTTTTTTACCAAAATCTGAGAGCAAGCAGCTTTAAATCTGATCTTTACCTTGACGCGACACGTCGTCTTGATCTACTGAACATTTGTGCCAAGTTTAAAATCCTTCAATGTATGACATAGTTACAGCCCGGACACGAAAAAATGCAAGGACGGACGTATGAACAGACAGACGGACGGTGCGATTTTACTATGCCCTCCTTTTGGGTGCATAAAAACCTGTATGTAAAGGAACGCTCCAGATTATTTTCTTCAATAATACAGCTACAACATTTATACTAATAAAAGCATTGTTTACATACAAAATGAAATAAAAAAAAGATTTTAGTGGGTTATCTCATAAAAATATAACGGTTTAGTCAGTATTTATGCAACAAATTGATAGCCCTCATTGAGTATTTACTCTGTTATGATGTGTTTAGAAGTTTAAATCAAGTCACAGGGCACTGGATAGTACTTTTAATCAAAATTTTATTTCAGTGCCTCTATCATCTAGATATATAAGATTTTCCGGTAACTGGTCATAATCCAGATTCCAATTTATTAGCAAATGTTTACGTTCTTCTTCTTCCGTCTCTACACTCTGTCCTGTGAAATGGAGACCGCCTTCGAACCAGTTAAAGGTAAATCCTCGCTTACCTATAAACGGATAATGTATACTATAATTAAAGCCGACCTATAAACACATAATTCATACTATAATTGAAGCCGACCTATAAACACATAATTCATACTTTAATTGAAGCCGACCTATAAACACATAATTTATACTATAATTGAAGCCGACCTATAAACACATAATTCATACTATAATTGAAGCAGACCTATAAACACATAATTTATACTATAATTAAAGCCGACCTATAAACACATAATTCATACTATAATTGAAGCCGACCTATAAACACATAATTCATACTTTAATTGAAGCCGACCTATAAACACATAATTTATACTATAATTAAAGCCGACCTATAAACACATACTTTATACCATAATTAAAACCGACCTATAAACACATAATTCATACTTTAATTTAGCCGACCTATAAACACATAATTCATACTATAATTGAAGCCGTCCTATAAACACATAATTCATACTATAATTGAAGCCGACCTATAAAGACATAATTCATACTTTAATTTGGCCGACCTATAAACACATAATTTATACTATAATTAAAGCCGACCTATTAACACATAATTTATACTATAATTAAAGCCGACCTATAAACACATAATTCATACTATAATTGGAGCCGCCTGTTGCTATACTTAAATAACTCTAAATAGTGCTACTATATCATAAAGACTAGATTTCAATGTCAATATTTTTCGTAAAACTGCTCCGGTTTCCGGTAAAATAATACAAAGCTCAGTATGCTCAATTTCCGGTACACAATTGAATTTGTCCAAAACGATATTATAAAACGTAGTATTTTTACTTTACTGAGTTTATAAGGTCCCCTTAAACCCTGAAGGGGCGTCTTCGGCCGATCCCAGCATTTCTCCTTTAATGCTGCTAAACTTAATTTTATTGTCCAGAAGGAGATTTTTTGATAGGAGGTGTTACCCCTCATTTCTAAACGATTTTAATTTTGCGTGCCAAATCAAGGGTAGAGCTGCAGCAAATTCTGCCTTGTTAGCTTTCCCCTTGAAAGAGTAACTAGTGGTGGACCGTGTGTACAAGGTCCTTCTTTGTTATAAACTATTGCTCTGTCTGTTTACTTTAGTTTAAGTTTATTTCTGGTATTTGAGCTTGTAGATCTAGATTATCCGCTGATTTGACCTTCTGTGTAAAATTAGCCTAGCAGTATGTATGGGTATTTAGTTATTTGTTATTATTTCTACTACATAGCAGTTACCGATAATTTGGAAGGCCCGTTGCGAGTGAAGTGTTATCTCACCGCAATGTGAGTGTACAATATACATTCAACTCCCACGCAAGGGATATACCTAAAATATAGCATGACCTCTAAAAATGTCTGAGTATACTAAAACGTGAAATGCAAAAGTAATGGTATACTGAAACTCTTATTTGATGATTTGTTCTAATATATGTTAATTTCAGACAATTCGAAGAACTTTTGTTTCTAACCAAAAACCGTCAAATAATAAACTTGTACTTATTGATGGATTCCAAGTCATGTCGTCTTATAGTTATGTAGCGTACAATTTCAAACAAACCACAATACTTTACAGGAATTTATACTGAAACCTTTTATTTTATGATTCTTTCTAAAACATATTAATTTCAGACAATTCGAAGAGCTTTTTCATCAAAATTGAGAGCGAGCAGCTTTAAGGTATTACTCAAAGTTTTAAGATATCTTAAGCTGCATTTACATTTAGGTTGTTTCTCAGATATAAAATTCAGATTTGTAAGGTACATGGCCTAACCATGAACATAATATTAGCCAAGCTAATGAACGACCTTAATGAAAAATCCAGAAAGAAAAACATTACCTGGGAAATTCGGGTATAAAGTATACTCTTTATTGTGTCTCGTGTAGTATAAATACTCCATTTCCCACATCGAATCTTCCCTTCCAGTTGCTTTAAATGTTTTATACCACTCTGCTGAGACATGGTTTTTGATTAGTGGAACAGAAATATTTTTTGTTATAATATTCTTGTACCAACTGAGGAACTGCAACCAATTCCGTTTATTTGGAGAAAATCCTGAGGTTCCTAACGTAGGATACAAAAATACTTTGTTGTCCAGTGAAACATTTAAACAACATTTTCCGTCACTATGTCTGATGCTCTTTCCTTGCAAGGTAAACCCGTTTATATCACGCTTATGGCTATACTTTTTGTGTACAAGTTTTAAATATCTATAAAAACATGGAGACACCGTTAGATCATCTTCCAGAATCAAAGCAATTTCCGAAGATTCGGAGGAAGGATTCCATGTCTGAAATTGAAAAAAAAAAACAATTAAAATTGTCCTGCAGAAAGTTTATCAATGCAAATATTGAGTATGTTTCGAGAATAAACCTGCGTTTAAAATAAGTAGAGGTTTTGAATTTTTGTACCAACGGATTTTCCTTTAAAGATATTAAAGGTTGAATGAATTGTCATTTCCTGGCTTGTGATCACTGCCAACTTTCCTTGGGTCATCGGTTCAATTCCACCTACCGACCGTCTCTTTACGTGAGGAAGTCGGCAGTTTTGTTGTAGGGATAGGGGTTTAGTACTGGTCTTTTGCAGTAAGGGTGATTAAGTAAACTTAAACATAACTAACGACTGATGAAACAAGTGTTAGAGATTCACCTAGCAGGGATTATTTTTATTTACACTGTCCTGTGACTTTGGAACATGGTGGGGGGTAAGAGTGAGGTTGGGTGCGCACCATAAACCGGTTTAAGCTCCCCAGTGGTGTTTTTGCCACTGACCGTTCCAAGGCGGTGCCCCACTGTGTTCCTTTAATTGTTCGTTTTGTCCTCGTGTGTTTGCTTTTTATGCTAGTGTGTGCTGGTAGTGTGT
>JAFMSR010002462.1:0-24028 GCA_022818135.1 Saxidomus purpurata
AACTAGATAATTTTATATTCAATTTTTGATATAAAAGTATATGCATTTCACATCATACATTTTAGGTAAAATAAATGACCACTATGCAAAGGTTAGCACCAAACAAGACATTATTATTAGATAATACATGCTTTTAAAATTATATTTAAACATGCTTTTACACCAATTATAAGAATTGCAGACTTACATGCTAAAATATTGTCTGAAGGAATGGTAGTGCGTGAGATTTGTACAGTTTTGCCTTGGAGAAGGATCGTAATTATAGCAAGCTTATGTGTTCTGCTACCGTATTATGGAGTATTTTTACGTAATAAAATGTTATAAAATATACCTCCTGTATGTTAAATGCAGGCCACTGATGGATTTTAAGATTGCACATCTAGTATGTGATTGTATAAGCTGCGGAAATAGTGCTACAGCAATCGTACGTTGAATTACAGAACATCCTTTGACAAATTACTTGCAAGTCCAATTTGTGATTTTATCGATTGTTTGTTTTACGATTACAAGCCCTTTATTCTTGTTTCATATTGTTTACCACACATTTGTTAGACAGTTTTCAACAACATTTTGGAAATTATCATCTAACAGTTCTGGTGTATAGGTGACCATTTCCCCGTCGGAGATCATTGTTCATATTTAATTCCAAATGCATATACAGCCAATTAATACATTTAGCAATAAAACAATGCACTTAAGGTAGTTCCTTTGTTCCTGGAGACCAAAATAAGATTTCCATCATTGACCTGAGAATTTAAAGAGTTACCACAAATTTACGGCCGTTATGAAAATCATGTCTTTTTTTTACATTCTAACATCCCGGCTACCTAGCAACCGATGACATTAAGACGCCATAGCGGCAGCCTATGTTAATGTTATATCGTGCGTTTTTTCTATATAACTCAGCTCCAAGAGTATCATAAAATGAAAATTTAAAATGTGCTGTTAGAAGATAAGTATTCTCCTGTCGATTGGTGTATTTCAATGTATTAGGTTCACTTGTTTGCACATTGGTAGCACTCCACCTTATTTCAGCCCTCTAGCACTGTTCAAACGACTCACCAACAAAGAAATAGGCCTATCACATATGAACAACCTGTGGACCTGAAAATAGGAATAAGTGTTTCACTGTGAACACATTGCCAGTGTGAACGTATTAATACAATTAATAATAGTCCTGAATTGCCTTTCTTTCACAAAGAATTTTAGTTCATATTTATATCGTCCCAGGCCAGAATTCACTGTAGTCTAAGGACCATTCTAGCCCTATTTTCCAAAACTGTACACAAAATTAGTACAAATATTTCACCTAGGTGACACTGTTTCTGGCTTGAATATCTAGATAGTAAACAAACACTGAACCAGGTGTAAGAAATATTTTGCAAAGCTTGGTAAAGTATATTGCACCCTGTAAACTTGATTTTTTCTAAGCTGTATAGCTAATTTTCCACTTGTTTACAAATGTCACCATCTGCCATGTCATTTCTGCACTATTTCCAGACCCATGTTTCGCATTTGCAAACATGCAAACTAAAACTCAAACAAAATCAGTTTAAATTTGATTTAAAGGTCACCATTTAATTTCGTACCTCTCTACCAACCGCATAAAATTACCCTAATGAATTCAGATAATGGCTAAAAAGTGTGGAAGTGCCACCTTATGCTTGTACAGTGGCGCTCACGTCTTTTGTTCCGTTTACCTCATGATTACCGCGTAAAAACGCCGGGTAAACGCCAGCCAATTTCACGCGTTTACCGCGTTTTACCGCGAAAAACGGCTCATTTCCCATTATGGAAAGAATAGCCCAGTATAAAAACTAGTCCTCAAATATGGAAGCAGTACCTTACGGTAAGAGGCGTGTCAAACAAGCAGCCAATCGAAAGATCCTAAGCGCGTTTTCTTTTACAGCTGTTGTCTTTTCACTTATCAGCGAAGCGTGTCTTTTGTCTGAATAATTTGATTTTGTTTACATTAGATTGAAAGTACAGTTTCATTACTTTGGTTTAATTAAAGGACCACAATAGAAATAAAGGTACAATCACTTTTCCTTTTTGTGTTATCCTTGGTATTGATGTATATCATGGTTTATAAACTTGTGTATACATCTAATTATCTGTATACTTCTTGTCCATGTTTGTTTTTAACCATGTTTGTACATCTGTGATGTACCGTTGTTTTTTTAGTTTCTTTTATTCCTATATATTATATATGTTAGCCACAACTAACCCAAGTGGTCATATAAGCTAGTGTTGAGAAAATTGAAACACAGCTCCGTTTGATTGATAAATGGGCTTTAAAAGCCATAAATTTTTCAGAATCAAAAATTATGTAATGAATAGTAGCATACTAAAATATAAAATGATTTTCGAAATATCTGGGTGTTCAGCCGCAAGTAGACTAGATATTAACACATATGTAACAAAAAAGTGGTGACTAGAATTAGTAACATTCTAATGATAAATTAGTAACATAATAATGACTATACCTAATATACACCCTTTCAATTAGTAGATGATCTGCCGACCAAGAGTTGCGTCCTTACCGGCTGTGACGTAATACGATGATAAATTGCACAGAGTGAAACCATCGCTGACACTTGCTTCGTAATAGTTCGTAAACATCAATCAGGTTAAACAAGTTTTACGGCGTAATAGTAATGATTTTGTCATTTTATATATAATTTCTGTAATTATCATAATCGTAATATATATAGATGTTGTTAACTGTGAAATGTCGACGATTATTTATAAATATTTTAGAAAAAAACTGGTGTATTTCGAATAAAGTTAACGGATGCTATAATTGTTCTGCTGTGAAATAAACAAAAATGAATAACGTGATTTACATGAATTAAAGTAATTAATGCATGGTTTAGTAAGAATTATTGTCAAGACACATTTTAAAAACGTATGAGCTATGGGGCGGGAATAGATTTACTCTATAGACGGTTCCTGCTAAGGATAATGTCCGTTTACCGTAAAAAGATGCCATATGTCTCGACTTATTACGTTACTAAGGTCTAGTGTTTCAACAATCAATGACATAATTAGAAATATTAATTTTTATAAACACCATTTTTTCATTTTCATGCAATTTATTAATATATCTTTTCAACAATGTAAGGTTATGAAATAAAAACTAAAATGAAAGGTTCAACATAAATGTGCAATATAAATACTTTTTAACTTGAAAGTTGCATCATACAACCAAACTGTTTTCGTGTTAAAATGTGAACTGTTAGTTATAATAACATTGTCGATTTTAATAAGATTTGTGTTACAATTAATTGGTGCCCTACTGCGGTGTACATGTCATAAAACATCAGGTGGCCACGAAATGCCCTTGGGGCATAATCATGTACAATACACAGAGTGCCATAAAAACCCATATGAAAGGTCAGTGATCGCATAAAAAGCTAACGTTGGTGACCAGTTGTTGTAGGTAGCATTCATGAGAATTTATAATTGAGTGTGAAACTAGTGTTAGCTGAGATGAAATATAATATGAAATCTAAAGCGCTACTGTCACGCCTTGATATTACTAGATCTATCTCATTTTACAAGTCAAGAGTAACAGATTATTAGTTGAGGCTTAATCATCTTTTATTTTTCAGCATAAACACATATGACAATGCAATGACATATATATACACGCGAAACAAAATGCAATTTGTCGGGCCACAAGTTCTTTCAACTTAGCAAACGACCCTTCCCAGAATGAAAATACTAAACAAATTAATTATAAATATAAAATACATAGTACTTGTTTTCTTAACTAAGATCCCAACGCCGTGGATGACTGTTCCCAGGTTTGGAACTCTAAATATTATCAAACAAAACAGAATATTTAAAGAGGCTGCACAGTTACCACCTACACGTAGGAAATTTGGTTTGACAATTGGGGACCTCAATGATCTGAACAAAAGAGAGAAAAATGTCTTTGCCTTAGAATAGTAAAATAATTGTTTGAATAATGTGCATGTATGTAGCAAAATATGTCAATTGATGGTCGAGTGTTAAGCCCAAGACTGTGCACTAGTGCGCATCACTGATGATGATGTAAAAACTGAAAATGATTTCTTCGTGCCAGTCATTTAATCACTTATGAAAAGTGATGTTAGCAAAGACAAACATTTCTATAGCAGTTCCTTTATTTGTTCTTTTGTAGATTTTTAATAAATTAAGTTAACACTTTTAGGTGAGTCAATTGTAGTACCAACTGGTTTTGCTACATATCTACAACTGCATATCACCAGTCCTAAAAACTTGAAGTATAAAAAAGCTTCCGGTTAAATCGTGCAAACATTTGATTCGACTTTTCTTGATTCATTTAAGTTATCTCTATACGGTATATGTCTACAGTTTCAAGCTGTAAAGCTACAAAAATACCTGATTTAGCGTTCCTTCGATGAAATAATATATGCAATGGTCAACAATCACGCTTGCGCCATTATCTCGTTTTAAAGGCCCATCTCCGCATGACGTCATCAAAGGGCAGATAGTTCAAATTACCGAATAATTGAAACGGTGTATAAAAAGAAGGTATAATGAAAACCCTACAAATAACAACAATAACAATGTAATTAAAAACTAGTAATGAACAAAACGGTGAATCTAAGAGGATGGGTAGAGGGGAGGAGGTGGGTTATGACTGAAATCACGTTTCTCTTCGTTCGTTCGAGGTGAGTTAAATACAACTAAATAGCTCATTAAATATGCGGTAGTTTCCTTTCCGACTCAAAGCTGTCATTTCTGCGTCACAAACAGATCTAGCGAGAGGGGGTCAGTTTGTCACATAAATTATTTTATGGGACATAAAAATACATATACATATATACAGCTAGAAAACATTTTCAAATACAGTTTAAAAATTGTTATGGATCTTATTGAAAAAAGTTATATTTACTTTTTGAACTGAATAATAATGATGCATGATTTCGAATTCTGATTTAAAAACTTTATATATATCATATTCAATCGTCCAATTTTCACTTACAAAATATGATTTGTAAATGCTAAACCTACTATGGTTAAAAAAATGTTGATATAGAAATAATTAGGTTCAGAAAGTTTGTATCCGAAAATTAAGCTTTTTATGTTGCGCATATTTCTTTGAATTCCACACTGATAAAGCAGATTTTGTATTTTCCTCCAGAATATATCTACTATTGTACCATTTATAAAAAAGATGTTCATAATCCTCTAGAACTTTGCACTTTACACATAATGGAGTTTCAGTAATTTTCCAGGAGTATCGTATGTCTCCACTTGTAAATATTTTGTTTATGATTCTGAATTTAAATTCTTTATGTCGATTATCGGGAATTCTTTTTATAAATTGATAGACGCTGTTCCATTCTATTTCTTCGTTTAGTTGACCAATAATTATGAGTACTCGGTTTTGTAACTTTTGTTTTGACTAATACCTGATAAATAGCTTTTGTGTCTAGCGTATCTAAAGATTTTCCTTCGATTTTTAAGATCCTATCTGTTTTAACTTTAGTTTTAGACGAGTCTTCAGATTTGAGTTTTTGCTTCCATGATTTTGGTATAGCCTGGAAAATCTGCTTCAGTTCAGCTAAACAGTTTCCTTTGTCTTTCAGCTTATTCAGTATAATATTTAGATCAATTTCTCCTTTTGTGTTTATTATGTCATTTACGAATATTATATTTGATTTAATCCAACTATCAAAAAATATACACTTATTATTTATTTGTATGAACTTGTTACCTCATAACAATTGTCTTCTAATCCAGACGAATGTTTTTACTTCAGGGTTTTTTTCTAGATTATTAACCCTCAACCAAAGTTCTATTAAGTTTTTTACAAAAATCTGAAATTTTATTTAATTGAATATTCAAATTACATTGAAAAATTAGAAGTCCTTTCCAAAGTCGTTTAAATAGTAATTTGGAATGATTTTCCAACTTGCATTGTTATTATCTGTCAATACTTTAACCCATTTTAGTTTTATGGCAGTAACATAGGATTCAATATCTATCATATTTATTCCACCACAAACTTTACCTCCAATTAGTGTTGTTCGTTTTATTTTTCTCTTTTATTATTCCATAGGAACTTGCATATCAATGTATTTATTTCTTTTATTATTTCTTTTTGGTACAACTAGAGAATGAAATAGATACGTAAATTTTGGTATTAGTAGGGTTTTCATAATTTGAACTTTGCCATAAATGGTCATCTTACGTTTGCTCCATGTTTCTATTGATTTTTTACATTCTGTTAATTTTCTTTTCCAATTTAGAGCTGAGCATTCATCTTTATTTGTGCCAAAATATACTCCTAATGCCTTTATTGTTTTGTTCGGCCATGTAATATTTCCTGTGGTTTCCGTTTTTGACTTATTACGTCCTATCCACATGGCTTCTGTTTTGGTTTTATTAAGTTCAAGCCCCGAATGTTTACCAAATTGCTCAACGAGTTTTATTGCGTTATTAATATCTTGTTGTATCATCAGCAAGTTGTGATATTTTTATATGTTTTTTACTATTTTTGATTTCGATACCAGTTATTTCTTTTGAATTTCGTATTCTTAGTGCTAGAATCTCAGCTGCTATTATAAATAAACGGGCTGAAAGTGGGCATCCATGTTTAATACCTCGATTTAGATTAAATGTTTGTGACCTGTATCCATTATTAAAAATACAAGACTTGATATCATCATATATTGTTTCAACCCATTGAATAAAATTCATTCTAACGTATCGAATGCTTTTCGAAAGTCTAAAAATAAGATGGCTCCTTCAGTTTGAAGCTTTTCAGAATAATCAATAACATCTTGTATAAGTCTTATATTATATCCAATAAATCTATTTTTTAATATAGCCCTGTTGGTCTAAACTTTTGTGGATGATTTTCTGTAATCTATTTGCTAAAGCACGAGTTGCTATTTTTCAATCTACACAAAATAATGATTTTGGTCTATAATTCTCTAATAGTCTCCTTATAGTATATATAGTACCCACTGCTAACAGATAATATTAAAGTATGGACAACCAAATCTACTTGTACAAGTATTTTAAATTGTGCACTACAGTTATCCAGAGAGAGCTGTAATTGAATTACAGACCTGTAAATTCACAATCAACCTCTTTGATTCAGAGACTTCTCCGAAAAGTATTTCTTTTATTCTTGATCTAATATGTGCGCCTTTAGCTTTAATATCATATAATTCTCGTATTTTACTTTCCAAATGTTCTATTTTTTCTTTTTATAACAACAGTTTCTTTCTTTTCGGGTAATAATTTCAGCTTAGTCTCTAATTCATCAATTTCATTTCTTCTTTCCTTCGCTTTAATTTTTGAGTAGTTTATCGATGAATTTTTAATTTCAATTTTACAACTCCCAGAGATCAGTTTTAGTTACTTATGTTTGTAAGTGATTTCACACTTTTTTATTGTTTGTTCTATTGAATTTTAAAATTACTATCATTTAATTACATTGTATTAAGTTTCCAATATCCTTTACCGCGTTTTGTTGGTTTTGTCACTTTTAATGAAATAGCCTGGTGATCTGTAAATTTAATGCACGCAGTTGTTATATCCGCATCTAAAATCAGTGGCATTACGTTTTCTTTAATCAGCCAATAATCAATTTTTTCAGAGCCGTTTCGTCTTCTCCAAGTATATTGTGTTTTATTATTATTAAAAAGCTTCCATACATCCTTAAGATTGTTTGATTTAATGAAATTCGCCAAACCTTTTCCGGTTTGGATTTACGATTACCATTTTTGTTATATCTGTCAGAGAGTTGTAATGTATTATTCATATCACCACCTGCTATGATATATCCTTGAGCGTTTTCACTCAGTAATGTAGTTAAATTATTAAACAAATTATTTCGCATTACTTTGTCATTGTATTCATAAATGTTTAGAATCGTATAGGTATCATTGTCTATTGAAATATTAACAAGTATATAGCGTCCGTTTACATCGACGAAATATTTTGTTAATTCACAGCTAAGTGATTTGCTGATAAAAATAGAACATCCTCTCTTGAAGAAGTACCGAATGAATGAAATAAATTCCAGTCTTTAAATTCTTGCGAAATCAAATCGGTTATGTCATTTGTGAAGTGTATCTCTTGCAGTAATAAAATTTGCACTTTTTGCGATGTAATGTATTCAAGCAACCTACCCCGCTTATTTTTATCACGAATGCCTTGAACATTCAAGGATAAGAAATGAATAAACTTACTCATGTTGTACTGTTAATCGTAGAGATTATGAACAAGATTTGAAAAAAAAATTATTTTTTACTAGATGTATAAAAACAAAGTGTTCGACAACACCTGTGTGGAATACAAAGAACTGACCCTTACCGAAAAAAACATAAGGGAACAAGAACTATTGTATTTAACTGATGCAATAGATAATGTCCATGCATATGATCTTAGATAACTTGCAATAAAGAGACTAAGAGTATGTAGATACATAATGCTTATACAGAGAGCTCGAACAAAATAAGTACTCATTATTCTCAAAATAGATTTGACAAGGTAGACAATTCAACAGGTAGTGTAACAATGCATTTTGACAATTTCTTCCTTCGATCATATACACGTGGTCGCCCGGCTTGTGGTTTGTTCGCGCCTTTTACTATAAAACGACACTAGAAACCCGCTAAGGCTATACACATATTTATACATGAAAGATAGGTTATATTCAACTCTAAAATATTTCTGCAACAAAAATACATGATATCGTAAATGCATGCTTATATTTGCCTGAGATCAGCCAATCATTCAAATAACCGGACAGCATTATTAGTATCACATGCAATTTTACAGAAATAATGTTTTTTTTATAAAGCCCAATCACTACTTGCATTAAACTTCTCAAATAAATTAAGTCTTTAAAGTAATTACCGCATGTTTCATCATTAATTACACGTAGTCACCGGCAACTAAAGTAAATCCATGAAAAACAAACAACAGTCATTACGACACGTGTGAATTGGCATGACAACGTCTCACAAATTGCTTTGACCCGCCGCTCCTTTGATCCGTCGGAGACTTTCGCACTTCGACTCAACGAGTTGACAATACACTGCAATTTGATTGTCGGGACCAAAATTCCCTTCGACACATCCGGAGTCTCGGTATGACAAATTTTGCGTTAAAAGGAGTTAAAGTACAAGAAGAAAGAATGAAATTTTCACGGGACTTTAGAATTTCTTCGACTTAAACGGAAATTCGAAGTAAGCGAGTTTGAATACTGAGAGCCGACTTACGTGATAGTCGGTCCGGGGTAAATTTGACTATGTCGCGAAGAGTCATTTTTATTAAACACCCCGGACAGACTATCAAGCATATATAATACCAGGCCCATATGTACAGTGGCGCTCACGTTTTTGTTCCGTTTTTTCGGTAGGAAAACGCGAGCAGCGCCCGTTTTTCGCCCGTTTACGAAACGGGACGTTTTTCGACTCGCACCATTTAAAGAACGCGTTTTTCTGCCCACCCCGTGAAATAAAACGGCTGGTTGCACTGCACATGCGTGAACAGCGAGTGCCTGCGTTTTTCCCGTTTTTACCGGTTTTTTCCCGGGGTATCAAATGCGCATGCGTGAAAAGCGAGTTCCTCCGTTTTTTCTTGGGTAGCAAATGCGCATGCGCCACATGTGTTTCTCCACTGTCTGAATTTTGGTAAAATTAGTCCTATCCGTACAAACTTAAAAATCGCGAGTATAATTATAGATGTTAGTTTATAATGTGGTCAGATTAAGATTGTTTTTTTGTTTTTATTTTCAAAAACAAAGTATAACTACCACCAGCCTGTTACATCATTACTTCCGCGTTTTCATCATAACCATTGTAAAATAAGCGGATACATATCCCACAAGATGGAGAGCGAGGGGGCCTTGTGATAGATAGAAATAACTCAGCACCTCCAATTTCCCTATTATGTTACTATGAACACTCTATAACCAGTAGATATACATTTAATTAAATTGAACCTGCTCGATCACATGATTTCAGTTATCAAAATGAAACTATAACATCGGCAGTTGAGAGCATTAATGGCCATGATTCTGGTTCAATAAACATATATTCTTTAATGTATGCATGTACACAATTTCCATATTCTTGATAATAATTAAATCGCTCTCGAGACTAACTACTATAGGAATCACTGTTGCAGACTTTTCATATCCTGATAAATTGCAAAACGTATAGTAATTATAAATATATCAAGAGTTTTACTAACACGAGTGGCCATGTTTCCTATATAAACATAATAAGGTTGTTTAATATTTTACGATAAAATACAGTACTAAGAAAATTCATCAAAGGGCGATGTGCCAAAAAGGAAGTATTTGCTAGACGTATGTAAACAAGCCGTCCAAATGCATTTCGTGTTTTTCAAGTTACAATGATGTACTGCTACAAGTTGAATATAGACGTGTAAACAAAATTGTAATAATAAATATGTGCCAACATTTTATTGTTTATTCTAAAATGACTCACGGTTTTGACTCTATACACAAAGAGTTGAAAAATTATGCTATATCAAACCATAAACAATGCAGGAACCAATATGCTGTAAACAAGACATCATATTGCACCGCATGACGTTAAATGAGTGTTCGCATAGAAAACGCTTTGCATTAATTCACCTTTTTGTAATATCTGGTCATGTTAGAATCAAATGAAATCCTTCTCAGCATTGTAATCGTCTAATAAAAAATTATCTGTCGTACTGATGCGCTGTAAAAACCACTCAGGCTTTCGGCCTTTTGGCTAATTACTGTGTATTAGTGTCCAAATCATTGTTAATTAAACGATGAACAGTGCTGGAACGGATGTTATTTCATAAATAAAATAGTCGTTCAAATGCAAAAATTTGGAAATCACTCGTACTATGTACTTATTTTCTAAAAATTACTACGCATTTGAATTCTGACTGTGTTTTATTCAACAACAAATACAGGGGCATACATGTATTTATTACTTCTTAAATTTAATTTACTTTGAAGTATTCTCACTTCCTTTGGCAAAGTCATTCAAGTATATTTGTTAACGACTGAATTATATACCGACAGTTATTAGTTACGGTCTGTCATTGCCGTCACAGAAAAAGCACGCGGCTAAGAAATGACAGAGAAATTGCAGCTTTCACTTACTTGAAAGTACCACAGTACAGGGTGTAACCATACCGGTATTGATCGAATCTCAAGGGGATTCTAATATACCGGTCTTATCGCACACCCCCCTAATCATTACACATGTTACAGATGGACTCAACTCCGAAAAGAGATGTGCATTGTTGCATGTAGAAGAATCTAAAATGGCTTGCCTAACTTGCCATAAGGATACTTCTTCCATATTTTGGCATTGAAGTGATCAAACCAATGACTCTTGTATTGATGCAAACGCGCAATTACTTCCCCATAGCAGGGCATGTATCCATAAAGCATCTAAGTAAAAAATTCCCCTTAGTTTATAAGATTTTCCTTAGTTTTCTTTATTTGTGTCTTATATTTTAAGAATTTCCTTAAGTAATATCCATACAATTTCTTAGCTTAAAATTTTCCTTAAAGTGCCGATTTTTCACTTAAATATTAAGTCGACATCGGTGGTTCCTTAACTTTTAAGAAATTTTCTTAAATATGGCGTCTGAGATACTCTAAATTGATGAACATCAACAAAAGAAAGGAAATATTGGTAAATTACTGACGAATTTTACTTATTTTATAACATAAATGATAAATTGTAGTTCGCCCGGCTATTCGGCAGTGTCAAAACAATACCGGTGTATCAATGCAAGCGTTGTGTAACACGGAAAAACAACAACAACGCCCAGCTTGTTTTGTTTTTTATTTTGTGTGGTTCGATGGTATTTATTGATTGGATTGAACACGGACACCTGCTTAAAAGTATTGCTAAAAGTTCTCTTTTAGCTGGTTTCACGAGTGAAGTGATGTACAGTATAATCTGTTCAAGATGCGGGCCGTGAATTTTTGCATGATTTCGCGATGTTTTGTTTTGATTTTGAACGAACTGGTTATACAGAAATTCAGTATAACAAATCGTATGCAAAACATTTCTTTTGTTGAAAGCTGTATTCAAATTGCGATTAATACATGGTGATTACGTTATGTGTAAAGTATTTTTGTGTAGCCATGTATAGCTATAAATTATGCTGGTAAGTGAATAAATATTTGATTTGCAAATGCTCATGTTGATTTCAAATGATTGTAAGCCACTCCTATGATCTAAGCATAATTTACAGCAGAATAATATGGTATACATTTCACGCCCGTTCAAACAGAGTTTTAGCTCATTTTGACAGGCAGGCACATTACCTAACCATTGTTTTGGAAAGAACCACTCACTTAAAGAGTCTAGCCTCTTCTTCCCTAAGAAACTGTAAACTTTCTCACATAAAGAGATCTAGCAGATTGAAAGAGACCTAGCGGGTAGCAGGTCTCAAACCCATTACCCTCAATATATGAGAGGTTACACTGATTTCAAGTCAAAGACTCTAACATGTCTAACGAGTTGACCAATGAGACAGACATTTGAGTGATGTAATCTGCATAAAAAAGCAAAACAGAGGGAGGAGGTAAGTTTAGAAGAGAGGCACTCATTTCTATAATCTAACTATCTATCTTGTTACACTGCCTCACACCTCTTACGAGTGGGCAGTGTACTCCTTTATTGCCTTTTTATGAAATGTGTGGTCTTCTGATTGGTCAATGATCCGTAAATAGATATTGATATTTATGGGCAAGCCGTTAATATACACTGACATTACCTCGTTACTGTACCCTACTTGCCGATGAATTGAATCTACCCTCTAATGTCTTCCACATAGATTTTTTTTGTGGAAGAGCTAATCCCTGAAATATAGTTACAAATACATTTTAGTGATATTGATAAAATTTTAGTATTGGGTAGAAATAACATTATAGGAGTCACCAAGTTGTAAGTCCGTCGGTCAGTCACATTTTCTTTGTCTCCAGCATTACTTGAAAACTACCACTTGGAATTCAATACAACTTCATACAATGGTCAAGCACATTGAGAGGAAGTGCAGTGCACAAGAGCCATAACTCCATCTTGACTAATTACAGAGTTATTGCCCTTTGTTACTTTTCCTTGTCCAGAGCATAACTTGAAAACTACTGGTTTGAATTCAATACAACTTGTGATAAAGTGAACCCTCTGTGATAATATATCTAGTGAAAATTCTGTGATTGTTTAAATGTGTTAATGTGTTAAGAATGCTTGATTGTGTGTAAATGTTTTCTTTAATCATATTGTTGACGGCCGCAAGTGAGATAAAAATTGTTAAAATTGTTTATTGTGTAACCATCGTTAAATAAAATATATTGAATTGAATTGAAACCTTCTGTGATAATATAGCCAGTCTGCAAAAGTGATTGATTCAAGTAATACATGTTGCTTTAAGATCCCGATGTTCTCTGGTTCCATCTTGATTTTCATTTTTTGTTGGTAAACCCCATTGGCATTGGAAATAAGCTTTCGAGCTTAATAGGTTATCACTTCCCCCTCCCTGACAATTTAATCATGCTTTCAGTGACATACAAAATAAATATTAACAAAATAATCAAGCAAGTGTCTGTTTTGATGGCCGTCCGTACGTGTTTGGTGGTCTAGAACCAGTACAGTAGATTTACTTACTGCTGTTAAAGCGGTGTTTATCCACTTTGTGACAACTGAGCTTTTGGTCAATGAAGTCCGGATGGACTTCACCCATAAGTTCCGTCAATAGCATACATTCTTGGACCGTAAAGTTTGACGACCTTTTTTCACAGCCGCCGCTTCCATTTTGACAGTTCTGTGTTGTTGTCTGCTGAAACCTCCGGTTTACTTCGCTATTTTTATCTTACCGAAAACCCAAAAATTGGGAGAGAGGGGGGTCAAAATGTTGACTTTGGATCGACAACTACAACATGACATTTGAAGCCAGACTAAGTTCAAGCTCCAAACGCATATCATAAGTGTAAACCCATTTGTATCTTATGTCTTCACATTATTTCGGACCAAAGCGTGCTTCATCAACGCCGTGACAGCTGAAAATGTTCCTGCGAGTGTCTCCTTTTTTGCTGTTTTCCGCCATATTTGATTTTCGCTAGCCTGGAAATGACGTCACAACGTTCCTATATTAAGACGCGGAAAACCTGATTTAGCTTAACAACCGACTTAAGAAATTTCTTAACTGGAAATATTTTTCCCTTAGGAAAAATATTGTCATAGTACAATTCTTTGCTAAGATTTTTACTAAGGAGTTTTTTGGATATAAACTTAAGGAAATTTCTTTACTAAGTAAAAAAAATCCTTAACTAAATTTGCTAAGAAAAAACTAAGATGCTTTATGGATACGGGCCCAGCTCTACCATTTAGCTTAAACTAGAATTAAGGCATATATTACTTTTAACTTTGGATTTAATCTCAAGGCATTTAAACGAAGGCAGTGGTAAGGTAGCCGGATACGGCTTCATAGACGTTTGGTCTATGTAGCCGGCACTGTATCTCATATGGAGTTAAACAGGGTCATTCTTGAAAACATAATTTGTTTTAATAATTATGTGAGTTTCACTAAAATCAGATAAATCTATTTCTTGTAAGGCAACACTTGTACTTAAAATGTTACCATTGTTGTTAAAAAGCTTGCATCACTTATTATCTACAATAACTCGCTCACTAATGCAGTAAAACAAATAAAAGATAAAGGGAGTTTATTCATTACCATACTGGGGCATGCTGATTATATGTGCATCTTCTTTAAATATTGAACGTTCCTACTAAATACTGACAAATTTCAATCATTGACTGTTGAGAAATGGAGCTGACAAAGATTTCCTCAATGATTTACAGGCAAAAAGAACTAAAGATCCATAAGTCTATGGAAAATAATCATTTTGGAAATTGCCGACATTCCACATATCTCCTATTTGAACTTGCTCAGAAAAAAGGGTGGAAACCAACGGAGTTCTATCTATTCAATACAGTACATTGTATACAGTGGCGCTCACGTTTTTGTTCCGTTTACCTCATGGTTGTTACCGCGTTGAAAACGGCGGGTAAACGCGGTCAATTTCACGCGTTTACCGCGGTTTCACGGCTCATTTCCAAATATGGAAAGAACAGCCGGTAAAAAAAGATTAAAAAACGGGTCACTCCAAATATGGAAGCAGTACCCCGGTAGAGGCGTGTCCAAACCAGCAGCCAATCAGAAGATTCCCAGCCCGTTTTCTTTCACGGCTGTTGTCGTTTCACTAATCAATGAACCATATCTTTGTCAGAATAACATTGAAATGTACTTTAAGTGCCGATGTTATTGCTGACCTGCTTTATAATAATAATAAATATAAATAATAAAATAATAATCTACAGTAGAGCAGGAATTCATACGTTGCGTAGACCGTTCCTGATCAATTACTGCAGAGAAACAATTTAGTAGAGACAATGTTTAAACTACCGGACAATGATTAATTTATCAGTATCCCGGCCCCGGATATTTTAATTTTGATATATGTGACACTATGTCCCGTTCAAGTTTTTTGTTAACTGCAGCCCAGTACATTATTTCGCAAGATGGGTTGTAGATTATAACATCAAAGTCAGTGATTAATTCGTTGCGGTATTTTGCCGGATCTCGACATGAACAACAACGACAAGAAGGTTGTGTTAGACAAATATCTTAACAAAAGTATTTACTGGTAAGCAAGGAAAAGCTGGTGAAATTTGCATGTTTTTTTGTTTAATTTAGAAATAGATGGGACAGAATACGAACGGTGACTATTTTGCAAATCTTGTCCATATGACTCCGTTTGTGCACAGGAGGTCGAACAATACCCCACCCACCTATATAGGTAATAAGAAGGTGTGTGGCTATGGTTCGACTACCTGTGCGTTTGTGGAGATAACTTTTGAGTAAGTATCGGTTTAGCAGGACCATACAAGGGGTGCTTAGAGTGGGGGGAACCTATGCTCGAGGTATTTTGAATGTACAGTTAAACTTCCCGGCTAAAGCTCAATATAAATCATATTGTTCCACCACCGAAACCTCGAACACTGATCTCGCGAACCTGTACCGCCGTCCCTTCAGATCTATTTCATTGTAAAGTACATCCTTTGGCTCGAACAAACAATGCATTGATAATCAGCTGTCAGACACAAGCCCTGGCGTGTGTTATTCACACTTAGTTAAATTTGCAATTAAAGGTTATGATGTACAAACAGTCTGAAAGTCGCTCACAATGTTTATAGCAATATATATAAGTAGCAGATTGGCTTTAATTTTAAGTTTGTTTTTTTTTTCAGAAAATTGAATAAATGATTTAATGAATGACAAACATTTCATACTTTTACATTACATTTACATTACAACACTTTTTTAGTTTGTCTTTTAATCAAGGGTAAGCTACAAGTTTATAATATACATGCACCTTTACATGTGTGTACCATTGTACGCGCAATAACTCCCGATGTGGTCTCGATAAAAGATGTATGACGACCCCCGTGACTGACCATGCTGACAAACCTCGATTGCTCGAACTACCGATCCATCAAACCGAAATCGCCGGACCCTTCGAGTTCGAGCGAACGAAGTTTAACTGTAAATCGGCTGTTAAGAAAGCAGGAAATCCTAACCATTTTGATTTGCCTCAGCGAAAACACAACGTTATCCCTGCTAAATTGTGACTATGTCATGCTTGGAGCTATTGACACGACACACGTCAAAACATTAACCACGAAGGGAACCAATGTTGGTGGTATGTGATATTTGACAATCAACAGGTGGGAAACAGTTTTTAGAGCCTAAATATTAACTAAAAAGAAATGACAGTTTCCATAGAAAATATATTTTTATACAAAAAGAACAAGTTTTATCAAAAATGCTAACTTAAACTGGTTGATTTTGATGTTTATATTAAAGAATTTTTCTAGCGAAATTGATCCAGAACAAATGTATCTGCTGCTGTGGGGTCACAGAGCTGCATGCGCGGCTATCACTACGTTTGCTGTAAAAAGCATTTCATCGACTATCAATGCTGAATATACCTTGACAATTATTTCTTCATCTGTTTTTCTGTAAATAGCTTTTTTTTCACCAGCATAAGGATACCGCCAGCAAAGGTTCCACCACTCTAGACATAGAGTACACAAAAAATGGTCACTACAGCCAGAAATGTAGGTGTCTTGCATTTATTACGGATATTAAGCTCATGTTATGTTTACAAAATATTTGGAAAGCATTGAAAATAATAATTTCTACTATACTGGTTGGAGACCACCAGACACGGACGACAATCAAACCGGACATTTGCGAAGATGCTTGATTTATTGTTCTAATATGCCTACTGTATGGTTTATTTCTATAAGTCAATTCGAGTGCTTTATGTAGGCAGAGTTTCGGACATGAAAGTAGCTCCTTCCGACTTTTCTACTTTACTCCTGTGCACTAAATTAAATCAAATATATAGAAAAAGGAATAATATTGTATAAGTACATCAGTCACATGAAAAGTTTTGTTTAAGAGCCTAAATATCATTTTTCATTACGTCAAGTAGCCCTTAGAGTACCGTCCCATTGCTTTCCTTTCAAAATGTCAAGAAATTCAGCATTCACAGTCAGTCATGCATTGTTTTGATTCCGGGAGACAAAACAAAGAATGAAAACGTTTATGTCATCACACTGACGTCATTACTCCACATTAAAACGTTCAAAAGTTTAAATTACAGTATGCATTTAATTGATCTCCTTTGTTCGGTTCTGAATCTTACATCTTCTGCATAATGTCACAGTTAGTTATTTTTTACATTTCATGTATTAGATGATTAAAACTAAAACAAGTTTGTATAATATAGTGTGTTATCTTGAATGGTTGCCTGTATAGATGAGTGAATTCCAACAGCCACTATGTATGCAATTTTACACATTACTGCCGAACTGAAAAAGGTCCGTAGTAGTTACGATCATTTTAAAACATTTCGGCTTATAAGATAAGAATCAAAATAATTTATGGCTTTGTCCTAGTGAATTATTCCGCCAGGCACACCGCCTCTGGGGGGGATGCTTCAATTCCGATAAAGCACTCAAAGTCATAGATTATTTCCTAATTAATATTTACAGTCATATATATTGTTGATCAAACAGACACTTGAGTGCAAAAATGACAGTATAATGTAAGTATTAATAATTTGATCAAGAAATCTCACTATTTTGTTAGTCACTGAAAGCATGTTCACATTGTCGAGAAGAAATTGAAAAATGACATACTGTGCATGCTCAATATTTCTGTGAGGCCCGGCAAATAAAAATCACAAGCATGACAAGTTTAACTTTTTTCATGAAATTTCATTTAAATGTATCAAATGATTGAAACATTTTACACAATTCAAAAGCTTACATCACAAAAATAAAATATTTTTAAAAATACTGTCCGGATACATGGTACAGTTGGGCAATATAATTAAGCAATTTGGTGACCTCACTACCAGGCCGCAAAAATATATAAATGATCTTTTCCTTGAAGTTTTCTTTTGGGAGAAGAACCTAACTTACTTCGGTTAAAAGTTTGCTAGATACAAAAATTACCAGAGTTATTGTAAAATATGTTTAAATAGCGTCCGGATGTAGGACTTCAACCAGTACTGGTATGAAAATTCAACTTCAGGAAAATGCTGTTACACAATGCAGAGCTGAAAATTATAATTTGGTATTTGACAAACTGTTATGGACATTAGGGTTCATCAAAAGGAAAACACGAAAATCGACACCACGCTACAGTATCTGACAGTATATTTCCAGTGGTCACATGCTGCTGTTACAGAATCAGTAGAATGCTAACTCAGTTTGTCTTATTATGGGCGTGAAACATTGATAAAACATTGAGACATAATAATATAAATATGATAAATTTACAAATTTTCTTGTCTTTTCGGGTAAGGATATAACCTACATATCCATATCTTATGATCAGACCGTCAGATATATGGTAAAATGTCAGGTTTTAATAGACTTTTAGTTAACAGTTCATAAACAATTGTATCCCTGTTCAGTACTCATGGTACTGCCACTACTGGTACTGTGGTTTGTTGTTCTAATGTGGTGCGTAGTCCTTAAGTTGTGCATGTACGATTTCCTTAATTTTCATAAATTAATTCTCAGCTCGCACATCTGGGTACTGATAATTTTTGCAGTTTTACCTATTCTCGGCTTTGCCGTGATGTCATACTTTGAAAACACAGAACTATTATAAAAACAATCTAGTTTCAAGGTAAACAAAGATCGTCAATTTCTTGGTTATTATAATTATTCAAAGTTATAGATGCATAGAGACCAGCGATGACAGCCGAGGAGTCACCTTACCTGATTAATTGTGGCAAAATGAGGCATTTTTTGCCATAGGTTCTTTTTTTGAAATTGTATTTATTTATCATTTTGCGTTCATTGAACACATAATCTTTGTTTCGAGAATTTAATCTGCTAGATGTAGGGAGTGCCCCTTTAAGCGACATAAGTACTTACATGACAAAAAGCCTATAAAAATTGACCGCCACTGCCAGGCATTTCTTTCTGGGGGCTCAAACTGGCGTGTTGGTTACTGTGGAAGACAAACAGCTGTACATTGCAATATTTAACATTTATATGCACAAATGCAAATTTAAAGCATTTTTGTTGGTATATATATCGACAATGAAATAACCAAGTATTTTTGACAGGGACTTTAGGGTTAATAAAACATGTAAAAGTTACGTCTGTTTACCAGCAAGCGTCCTTCTAAGAAGCAATTTAAATCAAATTTTCATCATACAATTTTTTTAATATGAAAGCAGATAACTTTACTGTAGCAAGTTTTTCTATTCCGACCTTGGATAAACAATGAAATAGCTGTACATGGGTGAAAAGTGTCTGATAGATTTTCACTTGCAATTTCAATTGCTCCCACATGTTAGAATGAAAAGGTCTGGTTCTCTAACCCGCCCCTCCCCGCCCACTTTCCTAATGCAAACATACTGTCACTTTTGGTATAGTGGCATCTGCGTTGGGAGTAGGGTGAGGGTCAAAGTTTTGAATCCCAGCAGTGGTTAGATCTGATTGTCCGGTTGCTGAACCGACAGCTAGTTAAATAATGGTTAACGTATGCATCTATATAGTCCTGACTGACCAGTGTCTGGTGTTAAAGTATAGAGTTCGGCAGGTAAATGTGCTTTAAGAAGGTGTTACAAAAGTCAGAAATGGTTGGTCCTTTAAGTAGGGGCGATGCTATACTGAAATTTGTTTTCGAAATGATGGAAGGAAGTCAATTGTGTAGAAGGATTGCATGGCGTCATGTACATGTTATCCCTCTCTCCCTGACCGGCCAGACAGGAACTTTTTGGGGTGACTCTTCCTTTCAATGTAAAATAACATTAATCAACACCATTCTTAAATTCACAGAAATCAGTGCTACATGTTTTTCTTAAAACTGTTTATTAACTTTTTGTGTATTCTGTTTTTTATGATATTTTATTAAGAAATGATATTTGATTTATAGTAAAATTTGTATGTAATACTGTGGATATAGCGAAATCAGGATATAAGGAATATATTTTCTCTGCCCGAGATTCTTTCTTTATTTTACTTTTCTTATGAAAATGTTATATGGATATAACAAACTCCGGATAATGATATGGTACCAATTAGTTTGTTATAAACAAAGTTACCAGTGTATGTCCTTTACTTTTCTATTGATTTAGTGTCCAGTGCCAGTGGTATTAGGTTAATGTACCAATAATATACTTGATATTTTCTGAAACAGTCTTTATTTAAGTGATGGTCTTACTGCATATTGCTTTAGGTTTCCTTAACTTTGTGTGTTGTCCACAGCTTTTAAACCCCTAAATTCAATATACACGCAGTCACCCTGTACATTTTGGACTTGATGGTATGTTGATTATTAAACAATATTTATTTGCCAAAAAATAGTGTGCACTGTTGAAAATGATCACAATTTTAAAAGTGAAATATTTTTATCATAGTCGAATCAGAAAAGCAGAAATTAATGTCTGGTATTATTAAAGAACTTGGGTTTTCAACCAAATGCTGCAGTTCTGATAGCTGTCATTTTCATTAAAAAAATAGTAGAAAAAAGTGGTCTGTACATTATTCATTGGAACAATTAATCTTATCCTCTTGTTTTAAGAAATGAAGCTGGTCCCTCATTAATCCACAGCCTATTCAAGTTGTTTTATTGCCTTAGGCAGTACTTAAACCTTTGCTTCAATTTCTCCCTTATCAGTACGCTATGTAAGATTACATAACATAGATATGTCAGAGGGCCATAAAGTACACTATAGTCTCAATTTTGAGCACTGAACCATGATTTTACTGAGATCTTACTGTAATTAGTTTAGTTTCTACTTATAGTTATTCAATATTCAAGGTCAAAATTCAGGCTAACTGAAGAACTATTGGTCAGCGGGACGCTTTATTTTATATTCGCACCATTTGTTCAGTTTTATTGAAATGCATTTAACAGCTGTATTTCATAATCCGTTTGATTGAACCATAGTTGAATTGTAGAATTATTTTTCAAATTGGAAGTTTCTGATTGAAAATCATTTTTGGAAGTTTAAAACTTAACTAAAGAAGTGTTGTTCTATGGGAAATTTTGAGTAAATATCAGATATCAAGTGGTAAAGTCTTTTTAATGAGTTCCAAGTTAGACACTATGTAACATGATGTAAAATATGACAATCTTTTTTTTTATTTAAATAACAGTTCAATCATTCACGCAATTTAAGTCCAGATATGTTTAAGAGTCTCAAAGAATTAGAAATGTCAAGGATTTCACTAAGTACACAAAGTTTAAACACAGAGTAAGTATTTTGATTTGAATCTATAAAATGCTGCTCAAGGTTTATAGATCTCTGATATTACATCTGTCATTTAAGGGAGTTTAATAATATGAAGACATTTAACAATAAATCACACAAAATAAAAAGATTTTACTTCAAAATGATGGCCAGGCAGCCAGAATCAGCCTTCAGCTCTAAAAGTCATTAGTTCATACTAATTCATTTTAGCTAAAAATATTGTATATTTACCAAACATTACAAGTTTGAATAAATTACTTTGCATTAAACATTTCCTAATACACTACATAGACAATCTACTGTAAATCCTGTACATTTTGATACCTGGGTCAACATATTTGTTAAACATCATAACCATTTTTTCCAAGCAGCTTACGAAAGCTCAATATACAGTACCGCCGCGTTTAACTTTTCGGGAAAATAACCGTTTTTCGTTCGTTTACCATGCGGTAATCGTTTAACCGTGTAACCGTTAAACGAGAATTCCCTTCTGCGCATGCGTACCGTGAAACGTGAATCTACATTTGCGCATGCGCCGCGTGAAACGAGAAAACGACATTACGCATGCGCATATATTTCCTCGCCATTTTAGGGCATAATCAGTAAAGCTTTCACCATTCGTTTACATTATTCTCAAGGCTTTACCGTCCAATAAATTCGGTCGAAATAGTGACCATCGTTTCGGAAATGTTCTAACTAAGAAAATGACTGGTCACACTATAGTACATTTGATTTAATAAAAATGTTTAAATTTCCAAATTTCGGAAATGTTTAATTTTTAAGTCAGTTTACACTTCATATCTACATTTTTGGTTTTATACACTGGAAGTATCATCAAAATCTTAAATAAATTAAAATGTTACAATTAAATAGATACTATCATGACCAGTTACGCTAGGCCTAAGAAAAGGGGTTGAGGAGCTGTACTGGTGATGGGCGGAAATTATTCATTATGATTATGATGTAATTAAGAATGATAAAAACTAAAGTATAAGCAATAATATTGTGTCACACTTTAACTAAATAACTTCAGCCAGTAATCACTTTATTGCCTCATGCATTAGTCACTTACTCACTTAGCTTTAGCTGTAACTCACTGCAAATATTCCCTGTAACAAGGGATCCAGTATATAACATTCCTGATTTAACTGATAATCTACAAACATTTGAATGTCAAATAAATTTGAAATCAAGTGAATGACCAGAATCATGCAAAGTATTTCTGCAATAAACTGGTACCTCTCATGGCTATCAATGGGGCTAAAAGTAACGATAGCAAGTTGCTTATAGTTCTAAATTATTCTTCATTTTAATTAAGAAATAATAAATATCTCCCTGTATTTTATCGTTGAATAAATTATAGTCAGGTATTTGGTTGCGTGGTATGTTTCGCATCCAAACGACTTTCTTGAAAACTATCCCAAACTTTATTTAACGTGTAGTATAACTTCATTGTATCCATGAACGCGAAATACAATTGGACGCACTTGTTTACATATGTCACGTCATTTACCGCACATTGTCCTTGGAGAAACTTGCTGAATTTTATTGTTAATTAAAATTTGGCTTTTCCTTTTTGTTTATATAGGGAAAGCAGCCGCTTGTGTTAGAATGTAATTTTGGAAATAAATAAAAGTGATAAAGTTAAAACTTCATTTAGATTGTTTATAGTCACCGGTCAACCCTAGGATTTTCCCCGGGCAGAGTCTGTACATTACTATATGAACCTCTGTCCTGGGTGTACAGAACGATGAAGACTTCTCTCAGATTCAGGTTTAAAAGACAGATGCAAATGACCGGGAATCTAGGTACGAGATCCTTAGCTCTTTCACAAATCGTCCCCTTGGTTTTTGTGTGTCCAAGAATTTTACTGAACTACCGATACAGTGAGACTTTCTGTTTCAAACCAAGTCATCTCTTTATGGTATAAAACACTGAAACTTCTAGTGCCCTGGATGGTATTCAAACCAATAGGACTTCCAGATTGGTATTCCAGAGTTGCAAACCACTGCACCACCAAAATATTTCAGTAAAAGAATCAGTATAGTATTAAATATTGTTGTAAGCTTATAATTCTTATCAACACATTTACCTACTCTTCTCTTGTAACAAAATCAGTTAATTTTCAAGGTATGATGGTATTAACCTTTTTCCAGGTGTGGGTATCACTTA
>JAFMSR010002463.1:0-24002 GCA_022818135.1 Saxidomus purpurata
ATATTTAAGAAAAGTGCAAGACCCCCTTGAGGTATTATTTTAAAACAATCCAATGACAGGTTGCGGATACTAAGAAGAGTGTTCATCACGACACTATTGCAATTGAATTTTGATAACTAGAATTTTAATATTTTCACATTGAATACAGAAAAAGGTAATAATTTTGGAGAAAATAAGACCGCGCCTGAGCCGCAGCATTATGACACGAAGTGAAATTTTGTGTATCCTTAAGTCTTCTGCAAAAGCAGAAACAAATAAACAAATAAAGCGGGCAGGCAAAGCGAGGGCGGTTCACGAACGATTGAAAAGCTGCCAAGGTATGGTGCTCAGACTGCAGCGCTACTGTGGGCTCACGGAACGGCAGCACATCATGTTAAATATTAATGAAAAAGAAAAGAAAACAAACTAATTGAAGAAATAAATAAACATACCGGGGAAAAAATGCGCGGTAGGACGCGAACACCGGTATCTTCTTCTGTATTCTTCGGCAAAGCCACCTGCAATACACAAACAGACAAGTGTTAGAGCAATGAAGTGAATACGGATATACCTGCAAACCTAACAAAAGGAACAGAAGGCAAGTGGCCAACCACTAACACACCCTCCTCTGCTGTCTGCCCAAAGACACGGAGCTTGCCACTTTTCGCTGCTGATGCGGTTACCGGACCGGACCGGACAAAAGCGGGCAGGCAAAGCGAGGGCGGTTCACGAACGATTGAAAAGCTGCCAAGGTATGGTGCTCAGACTGCAGCGCTACTGTGGGCTCACGGAACGGCAGCACATCATGTTAAATATTAATGAAAAAGAAAAGAAAACAAACTAATTGAAGAAATAAATAAACATACCGGGGAAAAAATCGGCGCGGTACGGACGCGAACACCGGTATCTTCTTCTGTATTCTTCGGCAAAGCCACCTGCAATACACAAACAGACAAGTGTTAGAGCAATGAAGTGAATACGGATATACCTGCAAACCTAACAAAAGGAACAGAAGGCAAGTGGCCAACCACTAACACACCCTCCTCTGCTGTCTGCCCAAAGACACGGAGCTTGCCACTTTTCGCTGCTGATGCGGTTACCGGACCGGACCGGACAAAAGCGGGCAGGCAAAGCGAGGGCGGTTCACGAACGATTGAAAAGCTGCCAAGGTATGGTGCTCAGACTGCAGCGCTACTGTGGGCTCACGGAACGGCAGCACATCATGTTAAATATTAATGAAAAAGAAAAGAAAACAAACTAATTGAAGAAATAAATAAACATACCGGGGAAAAAATCGGCGCGGTACGGACGCGAACACCGGTATCTTCTTCTGTATTCTTCGGCAAAGCCACCTGCAATACACAAACAGACAAGTGTTAGAGCAATGAAGTGAATACGGATATACCTGCAAACCTAACAAAAGGAACAGAAGGCAAGTGGCCAACCACTAACACACCCTCCTCTGCTGTCTGCCCAAAGACACGGAGCTTGCCACTTTTCGCTGCTGATGCGGTTACCGGACCGGACCGGACAAAAGCGGGCAGGCAAAGCGAGGGCGGTTCACGAACGATTGAAAAGCTGCCAAGGTATGGTGCTCAGACTGCAGCGCTACTGTGGGCTCACGGAACGGCAGCACATCATGTTAAATATTAATGAAAAAGAAAAGAAAACAAACTAATTGAAGAAATAAATAAACATACCGGGGAAAAAATCGGCGCGGTACGGACGCGAACACCGGTATCTTCTTCTGTATTCTTCGGCAAAGCCACCTGCAATACACAAACAGACAAGTGTTAGAGCAATGAAGTGAATACGGATATACCTGCAAACCTAACAAAAGGAACAGAAGGCAAGTGGCCAACCACTAACACACCCTCCTCTGCTGTCTGCCCAAAGACACGGAGCTTGCCACTTTTCGCTGCTGATGCGGTTACCGGACCGGACCGGACAAAAGCGGGCAGGCAAAGCGAGGGCGGTTCACGAACGATTGAAAAGCTGCCAAGGTATGGTGCTCAGACTGCAGCGCTACTGTGGGCTCACGGAACGGCAGCACATCATGTTAAATATTAATGAAAAAGAAAAGAAAACAAACTAATTGAAGAAATAAATAAACATACCGGGGAAAAAATCGGCGCGGTACGGACGCGAACACCGGTATCTTCTTCTGTATTCTTCGGCAAAGCCACCTGCAATACACAAACAGACAAGTGTTAGAGCAATGAAGTGAATACGGATATACCTGCAAACCTAACAAAAGGAACAGAAGGCAAGTGGCCAACCACTAACACACCCTCCTCTGCTGTCTGCCCAAAGACACGGAGCTTGCCACTTTTCGCTGCTGATGCGGTTACCGGACCGGACCGGACAAAAGCGGGCAGGCAAAGCGAGGGCGGTTCACGAACGATTGAAAAGCTGCCAAGGTATGGTGCTCAGACTGCAGCGCTACTGTGGGCTCACGGAACGGCAGCACATCATGTTAAATATTAATGAAAAAGAAAAGAAAACAAACTAATTGAAGAAATAAATAAACATACCGGGGAAAAAATCGGCGCGGTACGGACGCGAACACCGGTATCTTCTTCTGTATTCTTCGGCAAAGCCACCTGCAATACACAAACAGACAAGTGTTAGAGCAATGAAGTGAATACGGATATACCTGCAAACCTAACAAAAGGAACAGAAGGCAAGTGGCCAACCACTAACACACCCTCCTCTGCTGTCTGCCCAAAGACACGGAGCTTGCCACTTTTCGCTGCTGATGCGGTTACCGGACCGGACCGGACAAAAGCGGGCAGGCAAAGCGAGGGCGGTTCACGAACGATTGAAAAGCTGCCAAGGTATGGTGCTCAGACTGCAGCGCTACTGTGGGCTCACGGAACGGCAGCACATCATGTTAAATATTAATGAAAAAGAAAAGAAAACAAACTAATTGAAGAAATAAATAAACATACCGGGGAAAAAATCGGCGCGGTACGGACGCGAACACCGGTATCTTCTTCTGTATTCTTCGGCAAAGCCACCTGCAATACACAAACAGACAAGTGTTAGAGCAATGAAGTGAATACGGATATACCTGCAAACCTAACAAAAGGAACAGAAGGCAAGTGGCCAACCACTAACACACCCTCCTCTGCTGTCTGCCCAAAGACACGGAGCTTGCCACTTTTCGCTGCTGATGCGGTTACCGGACCGGACCGGACAAAAGCGGGCAGGCAAAGCGAGGGCGGTTCACGAACGATTGAAAAGCTGCCAAGGTATGGTGCTCAGACTGCAGCGCTACTGTGGGCTCACGGAACGGCAGCACATCATGTTAAATATTAATGAAAAAGAAAAGAAAACAAACTAATTGAAGAAATAAATAAACATACCGGGGAAAAAATCGGCGCGGTACGGACGCGAACACCGGTATCTTCTTCTGTATTCTTCGGCAAAGCCACCTGCAATACACAAACAGACAAGTGTTAGAGCAATGAAGTGAATACGGATATACCTGCAAACCTAACAAAAGGAACAGAAGGCAAGTGGCCAACCACTAACACACCCTCCTCTGCTGTCTGCCCAAAGACACGGAGCTTGCCACTTTTCGCTGCTGATGCGGTTACCGGACCGGACCGGACAAAAGCGGGCAGGCAAAGCGAGGGCGGTTCACGAACGATTGAAAAGCTGCCAAGGTATGGTGCTCAGACTGCAGCGCTACTGTGGGCTCACGGAACGGCAGCACATCATGTTAAATATTAATGAAAAAGAAAAGAAAACAAACTAATTGAAGAAATAAATAAACATACCGGGGAAAAAATCGGCGCGGTACGGACGCGAACACCGGTATCTTCTTCTGTATTCTTCGGCAAAGCCACCTGCAATACACAAACAGACAAGTGTTAGAGCAATGAAGTGAATACGGATATACCTGCAAACCTAACAAAAGGAACAGAAGGCAAGTGGCCAACCACTAACACACCCTCCTCTGCTGTCTGCCCAAAGACACGGAGCTTGCCACTTTTCGCTGCTGATGCGGTTACCGGACCGGACCGGACAAAAGCGGGCAGGCAAAGCGAGGGCGGTTCACGAACGATTGAAAAGCTGCCAAGGTATGGTGCTCAGACTGCAGCGCTACTGTGGGCTCACGGAACGGCAGCACATCATGTTAAATATTAATGAAAAAGAAAAGAAAACAAACTAATTGAAGAAATAAATAAACATACCGGGGAAAAAAATCGGCGCGGTACGGACGCGAACACCGGTATCTTCTTCTGTATTCTTCGGCAAAGCCACCTGCAATACACAAACAGACAAGTGTTAGAGCAATGAAGTGAATACGGATATACCTGCAAACCTAACAAAAGGAACAGAAGGCAAGTGGCCAACCACTAACACACCCTCCTCTGCTGTCTGCCCAAAGACACGGAGCTTGCCACTTTTCGCTGCTGATGCGGTTACCGGACCGGACCGGACAAAAGCGGGCAGGCAAAGCGAGGGCGGTTCACGAACGATTGAAAAGCTGCCAAGGTATGGTGCTCAGACTGCAGCGCTACTGTGGGCTCACGGAACGGCAGCACATCATGTTAAATATTAATGAAAAAGAAAAGAAAACAAACTAATTGAAGAAATAAATAAACATACCGGGGAAAAAATCGGCGCGGTACGGACGCGAACACCGGTATCTTCTTCTGTATTCTTCGGCAAAGCCACCTGCAATACACAAACAGACAAGTGTTAGAGCAATGAAGTGAATACGGATATACCTGCAAACCTAACAAAAGGAACAGAAGGCAAGTGGCCAACCACTAACACACCCTCCTCTGCTGTCTGCCCAAAGACACGGAGCTTGCCACTTTTCGCTGCTGATGCGGTTACCGGACCGGACCGGACAAAAGCGGGCAGGCAAAGCGAGGGCGGTTCACGAACGATTGAAAAGCTGCCAAGGTATGGTGCTCAGACTGCAGCGCTACTGTGGGCTCACGGAACGGCAGCACATCATGTTAAATATTAATGAAAAAGAAAAGAAAACAAACTAATTGAAGAAATAAATAAACATACCGGGGAAAAAATCGGCGCGGTACGGACGCGAACACCGGTATCTTCTTCTGTATTCTTCGGCAAAGCCACCTGCAATACACAAACAGACAAGTGTTAGAGCAATGAAGTGAATACGGATATACCTGCAAACCTAACAAAAGGAACAGAAGGCAAGTGGCCAACCACTAACACACCCTCCTCTGCTGTCTGCCCAAAGACACGGAGCTTGCCACTTTTCGCTGCTGATGCGGTTACCGGACCGAACCGGACAAAAGCGGGCAGGCAAAGCGAGGGCGGTTCACGAACGATTGAAAAGCTGCCAAGGTATGGTGCTCAGACTGCAGCGCTACTGTGGGCTCACGGAACGGCAGCACATCATGTTAAATATTAATGAAAAAGAAAAGAAAACAAACTAATTGAAGAAATAAATAAACATACCGGGGAAAAAATCGGCGCGGTACGGACGCGAACACCGGTATCTTCTTCTGTATTCTTCGGCAAAGCCACCTGCAATACACAAACAGACAAGTGTTAGAGCAATGAAGTGAATACGGATATACCTGCAAACCTAACAAAAGGAACAGAAGGCAAGTGGCCAACCACTAACACACCCTCCTCTGCTGTCTGCCCAAAGACACGGAGCTTGCCACTTTTCGCTGCTGATGCGGTTACCGGACCGGACCGGACAAAAGCGGGCAGGCAAAGCGAGGGCGGTTCACGAACGATTGAAAAGCTGCCAAGGTATGGTGCTCAGACTGCAGCGCTACTGTGGGCTCACGGAACGGCAGCACATCATGTTAAATATTAATGAAAAAGAAAAGAAAACAAACTAATTGAAGAAATAAATAAACATACCGGGGAAAAAATCGGCGCGGTACGGACGCGAACACCGGTATCTTCTTCTGTATTCTTCGGCAAAGCCACCTGCAATACACAAACAGACAAGTGTTAGAGCAATGAAGTGAATACGGATATACCTGCAAACCTAACAAAAGGAACAGAAGGCAAGTGGCCAACCACTAACACACCCTCCTCTGCTGTCTGCCCAAAGACACGGAGCTTGCCACTTTTCGCTGCTGATGCGGTTACCGGACCGGACCGGACAAAAGCGGGCAGGCAAAGCGAGGGCGGTTCACGAACGATTGAAAAGCTGCCAAGGTATGGTGCTCAGACTGCAGCGCTACTGTGGGCTCACGGAACGGCAGCACATCATGTTAAATATTAATGAAAAAGAAAAGAAAACAAACTAATTGAAGAAATAAATAAACATACCGGGGAAAAAATCGGCGCGGTACGGACGCGAACACCGGTATCTTCTTCTGTATTCTTCGGCAAAGCCACCTGCAATACACAAACAGACAAGTGTTAGAGCAATGAAGTGAATACGGATATACCTGCAAACCTAACAAAAGGAACAGAAGGCAAGTGGCCAACCACTAACACACCCTCCTCTGCTGTCTGCCCAAAGACACGGAGCTTGCCACTTTTCGCTGCTGATGCGGTTACCGGACCGGACCGGACAAAAGCGGGCAGGCAAAGCGAGGGCGGTTCACGAACGATTGAAAAGCTGCCAAGGTATGGTGCTCAGACTGCAGCGCTACTGTGGGCTCACGGAACGGCAGCACATCATGTTAAATATTAATGAAAAAGAAAAGAAAACAAACTAATTGAAGAAATAAATAAACATACCGGGGAAAAAATCGGCGCGGTACGGACGCGAACACCGGTATCTTCTTCTGTATTCTTCGGCAAAGCCACCTGCAATACACAAACAGACAAGTGTTAGAGCAATGAAGTGAATACGGATATACCTGCAAACCTAACAAAAGGAACAGAAGGCAAGTGGCCAACCACTAACACACCCTCCTCTGCTGTCTGCCCAAAGACACGGAGCTTGCCACTTTTCGCTGCTGATGCGGTTACCGGACCGGACCGGACAAAAGCGGGCAGGCAAAGCGAGGGCGGTTCACGAACGATTGAAAAGCTGCCAAGGTATGGTGCTCAGACTGCAGCGCTACTGTGGGCTCACGGAACGGCAGCACATCATGTTAAATATTAATGAAAAAGAAAAGAAAACAAACTAATTGAAGAAATAAATAAACATACCGGGGAAAAAATCGGCGCGGTACGGACGCGAACACCGGTATCTTCTTCTGTATTCTTCGGCAAAGCCACCTGCAATACACAAACAGACAAGTGTTAGAGCAATGAAGTGAATACGGATATACCTGCAAACCTAACAAAAGGAACAGAAGGCAAGTGGCCAACCACTAACACACCCTCCTCTGCTGTCTGCCCAAAGACACGGAGCTTGCCACTTTTCGCTGCTGATGCGGTTACCGGACCGGACCGGACAAAAGCGGGCAGGCAAAGCGAGGGCGGTTCACGAACGATTGAAAAGCTGCCAAGGTATGGTGCTCAGACTGCAGCGCTACTGTGGGCTCACGGAACGGCAGCACATCATGTTAAATATTAATGAAAAAGAAAAGAAAACAAACTAATTGAAGAAATAAATAAACATACCGGGGAAAAAATCGGCGCGGTACGGACGCGAACACCGGTATCTTCTTCTGTATTCTTCGGCAAAGCCACCTGCAATACACAAACAGACAAGTGTTAGAGCAATGAAGTGAATACGGATATACCTGCAAACCTAACAAAAGGAACAGAAGGCAAGTGGCCAACCACTAACACACCCTCCTCTGCTGTCTGCCCAAAGACACGGAGCTTGCCACTTTTCGCTGCTGATGCGGTTACCGGACCGGACCGGACAAAAGCGGGCAGGCAAAGCGAGGGCGGTTCACGAACGATTGAAAAGCTGCCAAGGTATGGTGCTCAGACTGCAGCGCTACTGTGGGCTCACGGAACGGCAGCACATCATGTTAAATATTAATGAAAAAGAAAAGAAAACAAACTAATTGAAGAAATAAATAAACATACCGGGGAAAAAATCGGCGCGGTACGGACGCGAACACCGGTATCTTCTTCTGTATTCTTCGGCAAAGCCACCTGCAATACACAAACAGACAAGTGTTAGAGCAATGAAGTGAATACGGATATACCTGCAAACCTAACAAAAGGAACAGAAGGCAAGTGGCCAACCACTAACACACCCTCCTCTGCTGTCTGCCCAAAGACACGGAGCTTGCCACTTTTCGCTGCTGATGCGGTTACCGGACCGGACCGGACAAAAGCGGGCAGGCAAAGCGAGGGCGGTTCACGAACGATTGAAAAGCTGCCAAGGTATGGTGCTCAGACTGCAGCGCTACTGTGGGCTCACGGAACGGCAGCACATCATGTTAAATATTAATGAAAAAGAAAAGAAAACAAACTAATTGAAGAAATAAATAAACATACCGGGGAAAAAATCGGCGCGGTACGGACGCGAACACCGGTATCTTCTTCTGTATTCTTCGGCAAAGCCACCTGCAATACACAAACAGACAAGTGTTAGAGCAATGAAGTGAATACGGATATACCTGCAAACCTAACAAAAGGAACAGAAGGCAAGTGGCCAACCACTAACACACCCTCCTCTGCTGTCTGCCCAAAGACACGGAGCTTGCCACTTTTCGCTGCTGATGCGGTTACCGGACCGGACCGGACAAAAGCGGGCAGGCAAAGCGAGGGCGGTTCACGAACGATTGAAAAGCTGCCAAGGTATGGTGCTCAGACTGCAGCGCTACTGTGGGCTCACGGAACGGCAGCACATCATGTTAAATATTAATGAAAAAGAAAAGAAAACAAACTAATTGAAGAAATAAATAAACATACCGGGGAAAAAATCGGCGCGGTACGGACGCGAACACCGGTATCTTCTTCTGTATTCTTCGGCAAAGCCACCTGCAATACACAAACAGACAAGTGTTAGAGCAATGAAGTGAATACGGATATACCTGCAAACCTAACAAAAGGAACAGAAGGCAAGTGGCCAACCACTAACACACCCTCCTCTGCTGTCTGCCCAAAGACACGGAGCTTGCCACTTTTCGCTGCTGATGCGGTTACCGGACCGGACCGGACAAAAGCGGGCAGGCAAAGCGAGGGCGGTTCACGAACGATTGAAAAGCTGCCAAGGTATGGTGCTCAGACTGCAGCGCTACTGTGGGCTCACGGAACGGCAGCACATCATGTTAAATATTAATGAAAAAGAAAAGAAAACAAACTAATTGAAGAAATAAATAAACATACCGGGGAAAAAATCGGCGCGGTACGGACGCGAACACCGGTATCTTCTTCTGTATTCTTCGGCAAAGCCACCTGCAATACACAAACAGACAAGTGTTAGAGCAATGAAGTGAATACGGATATACCTGCAAACCTAACAAAAGGAACAGAAGGCAAGTGGCCAACCACTAACACACCCTCCTCTGCTGTCTGCCCAAAGACACGGAGCTTGCCACTTTTCGCTGCTGATGCGGTTACCGGACCGGACCGGACAAAAGCGGGCAGGCAAAGCGAGGGCGGTTCACGAACGATTGAAAAGCTGCCAAGGTATGGTGCTCAGACTGCAGCGCTACTGTGGGCTCACGGAACGGCAGCACATCATGTTAAATATTAATGAAAAAGAAAAGAAAACAAACTAATTGAAGAAATAAATAAACATACCGGGGAAAAAATCGGCGCGGTACGGACGCGAACACCGGTATCTTCTTCTGTATTCTTCGGCAAAGCCACCTGCAATACACAAACAGACAAGTGTTAGAGCAATGAAGTGAATACGGATATACCTGCAAACCTAACAAAAGGAACAGAAGGCAAGTGGCCAACCACTAACACACCCTCCTCTGCTGTCTGCCCAAAGACACGGAGCTTGCCACTTTTCGCTGCTGATGCGGTTACCGGACCGGACCGGACAAAAGCGGGCAGGCAAAGCGAGGGCGGTTCACGAACGATTGAAAAGCTGCCAAGGTATGGTGCTCAGACTGCAGCGCTACTGTGGGCTCACGGAACGGCAGCACATCATGTTAAATATTAATGAAAAAGAAAAGAAAACAAACTAATTGAAGAAATAAATAAACATACCGGGGAAAAAATCGGCGCGGTACGGACGCGAACACCGGTATCTTCTTCTGTATTCTTCGGCAAAGCCACCTGCAATACACAAACAGACAAGTGTTAGAGCAATGAAGTGAATACGGATATACCTGCAAACCTAACAAAAGGAACAGAAGGCAAGTGGCCAACCACTAACACACCCTCCTCTGCTGTCTGCCCAAAGACACGGAGCTTGCCACTTTTCGCTGCTGATGCGGTTACCGGACCGGACCGGACAAAAGCGGGCAGGCAAAGCGAGGGCGGTTCACGAACGATTGAAAAGCTGCCAAGGTATGGTGCTCAGACTGCAGCGCTACTGTGGGCTCACGGAACGGCAGCACATCATGTTAAATATTAATGAAAAAGAAAAGAAAACAAACTAATTGAAGAAATAAATAAACATACCGGGGAAAAAATCGGCGCGGTACGGACGCGAACACCGGTATCTTCTTCTGTATTCTTCGGCAAAGCCACCTGCAATACACAAACAGACAAGTGTTAGAGCAATGAAGTGAATACGGATATACCTGCAAACCTAACAAAAGGAACAGAAGGCAAGTGGCCAACCACTAACACACCCTCCTCTGCTGTCTGCCCAAAGACACGGAGCTTGCCACTTTTCGCTGCTGATGCGGTTACCGGACCGGACCGGACAAAAGCGGGCAGGCAAAGCGAGGGCGGTTCACGAACGATTGAAAAGCTGCCAAGGTATGGTGCTCAGACTGCAGCGCTACTGTGGGCTCACGGAACGGCAGCACATCATGTTAAATATTAATGAAAAAGAAAAGAAAACAAACTAATTGAAGAAATAAATAAACATACCGGGGAAAAAATCGGCGCGGTACGGACGCGAACACCGGTATCTTCTTCTGTATTCTTCGGCAAAGCCACCTGCAATACACAAACAGACAAGTGTTAGAGCAATGAAGTGAATACGGATATACCTGCAAACCTAACAAAAGGAACAGAAGGCAAGTGGCCAACCACTAACACACCCTCCTCTGCTGTCTGCCCAAAGACACGGAGCTTGCCACTTTTCGCTGCTGATGCGGTTACCGGACCGGACCGGACAAAAGCGGGCAGGCAAAGCGAGGGCGGTTCACGAACGATTGAAAAGCTGCCAAGGTATGGTGCTCAGACTGCAGCGCTACTGTGGGCTCACGGAACGGCAGCACATCATGTTAAATATTAATGAAAAAGAAAAGAAAACAAACTAATTGAAGAAATAAATAAACATACCGGGGAAAAAATCGGCGCGGTACGGACGCGAACACCGGTATCTTCTTCTGTATTCTTCGGCAAAGCCACCTGCAATACACAAACAGACAAGTGTTAGAGCAATGAAGTGAATACGGATATACCTGCAAACCTAACAAAAGGAACAGAAGGCAAGTGGCCAACCACTAACACACCCTCCTCTGCTGTCTGCCCAAAGACACGGAGCTTGCCACTTTTCGCTGCTGATGCGGTTACCGGACCGGACCGGACAAAAGCGGGCAGGCAAAGCGAGGGCGGTTCACGAACGATTGAAAAGCTGCCAAGGTATGGTGCTCAGACTGCAGCGCTACTGTGGGCTCACGGAACGGCAGCACATCATGTTAAATATTAATGAAAAAGAAAAGAAAACAAACTAATTGAAGAAATAAATAAACATACCGGGGAAAAAATCGGCGCGGTACGGACGCGAACACCGGTATCTTCTTCTGTATTCTTCGGCAAAGCCACCTGCAATACACAAACAGACAAGTGTTAGAGCAATGAAGTGAATACGGATATACCTGCAAACCTAACAAAAGGAACAGAAGGCAAGTGGCCAACCACTAACACACCCTCCTCTGCTGTCTGCCCAAAGACACGGAGCTTGCCACTTTTCGCTGCTGATGCGGTTACCGGACCGGACCGGACAAAAGCGGGCAGGCAAAGCGAGGGCGGTTCACGAACGATTGAAAAGCTGCCAAGGTATGGTGCTCAGACTGCAGCGCTACTGTGGGCTCACGGAACGGCAGCACATCATGTTAAATATTAATGAAAAAGAAAAGAAAACAAACTAATTGAAGAAATAAATAAACATACCGGGGAAAAAATCGGCGCGGTACGGACGCGAACACCGGTATCTTCTTCTGTATTCTTCGGCAAAGCCACCTGCAATACACAAACAGACAAGTGTTAGAGCAATGAAGTGAATACGGATATACCTGCAAACCTAACAAAAGGAACAGAAGGCAAGTGGCCAACCACTAACACACCCTCCTCTGCTGTCTGCCCAAAGACACGGAGCTTGCCACTTTTCGCTGCTGATGCGGTTACCGGACCGGACCGGACAAAAGCGGGCAGGCAAAGCGAGGGCGGTTCACGAACGATTGAAAAGCTGCCAAGGTATGGTGCTCAGACTGCAGCGCTACTGTGGGCTCACGGAACGGCAGCACATCATGTTAAATATTAATGAAAAAGAAAAGAAAACAAACTAATTGAAGAAATAAATAAACATACCGGGGAAAAAATCGGCGCGGTACGGACGCGAACACCGGTATCTTCTTCTGTATTCTTCGGCAAAGCCACCTGCAATACACAAACAGACAAGTGTTAGAGCAATGAAGTGAATACGGATATACCTGCAAACCTAACAAAAGGAACAGAAGGCAAGTGGCCAACCACTAACACACCCTCCTCTGCTGTCTGCCCAAAGACACGGAGCTTGCCACTTTTCGCTGCTGATGCGGTTACCGGACCGGACCGGACAAAAGCGGGCAGGCAAAGCGAGGGCGGTTCACGAACGATTGAAAAGCTGCCAAGGTATGGTGCTCAGACTGCAGCGCTACTGTGGGCTCACGGAACGGCAGCACATCATGTTAAATATTAATGAAAAAGAAAAGAAAACAAACTAATTGAAGAAATAAATAAACATACCGGGGAAAAAATCGGCGCGGTACGGACGCGAACACCGGTATCTTCTTCTGTATTCTTCGGCAAAGCCACCTGCAATACACAAACAGACAAGTGTTAGAGCAATGAAGTGAATACGGATATACCTGCAAACCTAACAAAAGGAACAGAAGGCAAGTGGCCAACCACTAACACACCCTCCTCTGCTGTCTGCCCAAAGACACGGAGCTTGCCACTTTTCGCTGCTGATGCGGTTACCGGACCGGACCGGACAAAAGCGGGCAGGCAAAGCGAGGGCGGTTCACGAACGATTGAAAAGCTGCCAAGGTATGGTGCTCAGACTGCAGCGCTACTGTGGGCTCACGGAACGGCAGCACATCATGTTAAATATTAATGAAAAAGAAAAGAAAACAAACTAATTGAAGAAATAAATAAACATACCGGGGAAAAAATCGGCGCGGTACGGACGCGAACACCGGTATCTTCTTCTGTATTCTTCGGCAAAGCCACCTGCAATACACAAACAGACAAGTGTTAGAGCAATGAAGTGAATACGGATATACCTGCAAACCTAACAAAAGGAACAGAAGGCAAGTGGCCAACCACTAACACACCCTCCTCTGCTGTCTGCCCAAAGACACGGAGCTTGCCACTTTTCGCTGCTGATGCGGTTACCGGACCGGACCGGACAAAAGCGGGCAGGCAAAGCGAGGGCGGTTCACGAACGATTGAAAAGCTGCCAAGGTATGGTGCTCAGACTGCAGCGCTACTGTGGGCTCACGGAACGGCAGCACATCATGTTAAATATTAATGAAAAAGAAAAGAAAACAAACTAATTGAAGAAATAAATAAACATACCGGGGAAAAAATCGGCGCGGTACGGACGCGAACACCGGTATCTTCTTCTGTATTCTTCGGCAAAGCCACCTGCAATACACAAACAGACAAGTGTTAGAGCAATGAAGTGAATACGGATATACCTGCAAACCTAACAAAAGGAACAGAAGGCAAGTGGCCAACCACTAACACACCCTCCTCTGCTGTCTGCCCAAAGACACGGAGCTTGCCACTTTTCGCTGCTGATGCGGTTACCGGACCGGACCGGACAAAAGCGGGCAGGCAAAGCGAGGGCGGTTCACGAACGATTGAAAAGCTGCCAAGGTATGGTGCTCAGACTGCAGCGCTACTGTGGGCTCACGGAACGGCAGCACATCATGTTAAATATTAATGAAAAAGAAAAGAAAACAAACTAATTGAAGAAATAAATAAACATACCGGGGAAAAAATCGGCGCGGTACGGACGCGAACACCGGTATCTTCTTCTGTATTCTTCGGCAAAGCCACCTGCAATACACAAACAGACAAGTGTTAGAGCAATGAAGTGAATACGGATATACCTGCAAACCTAACAAAAGGAACAGAAGGCAAGTGGCCAACCACTAACACACCCTCCTCTGCTGTCTGCCCAAAGACACGGAGCTTGCCACTTTTCGCTGCTGATGCGGTTACCGGACCGGACCGGACAAAAGCGGGCAGGCAAAGCGAGGGCGGTTCACGAACGATTGAAAAGCTGCCAAGGTATGGTGCTCAGACTGCAGCGCTACTGTGGGCTCACGGAACGGCAGCACATCATGTTAAATATTAATGAAAAAGAAAAGAAAACAAACTAATTGAAGAAATAAATAAACATACCGGGGAAAAAATCGGCGCGGTACGGACGCGAACACCGGTATCTTCTTCTGTATTCTTCGGCAAAGCCACCTGCAATACACAAACAGACAAGTGTTAGAGCAATGAAGTGAATACGGATATACCTGCAAACCTAACAAAAGGAACAGAAGGCAAGTGGCCAACCACTAACACACCCTCCTCTGCTGTCTGCCCAAAGACACGGAGCTTGCCACTTTTCGCTGCTGATGCGGTTACCGGACCGGACCGGACAAAAGCGGGCAGGCAAAGCGAGGGCGGTTCACGAACGATTGAAAAGCTGCCAAGGTATGGTGCTCAGACTGCAGCGCTACTGTGGGCTCACGGAACGGCAGCACATCATGTTAAATATTAATGAAAAAGAAAAGAAAACAAACTAATTGAAGAAATAAATAAACATACCGGGGAAAAAATCGGCGCGGTACGGACGCGAACACCGGTATCTTCTTCTGTATTCTTCGGCAAAGCCACCTGCAATACACAAACAGACAAGTGTTAGAGCAATGAAGTGAATACGGATATACCTGCAAACCTAACAAAAGGAACAGAAGGCAAGTGGCCAACCACTAACACACCCTCCTCTGCTGTCTGCCCAAAGACACGGAGCTTGCCACTTTTCGCTGCTGATGCGGTTACCGGACCGGACCGGACAAAAGCGGGCAGGCAAAGCGAGGGCGGTTCACGAACGATTGAAAAGCTGCCAAGGTATGGTGCTCAGACTGCAGCGCTACTGTGGGCTCACGGAACGGCAGCACATCATGTTAAATATTAATGAAAAAGAAAAGAAAACAAACTAATTGAAGAAATAAATAAACATACCGGGGAAAAAATCGGCGCGGTACGGACGCGAACACCGGTATCTTCTTCTGTATTCTTCGGCAAAGCCACCTGCAATACACAAACAGACAAGTGTTAGAGCAATGAAGTGAATACGGATATACCTGCAAACCTAACAAAAGGAACAGAAGGCAAGTGGCCAACCACTAACACACCCTCCTCTGCTGTCTGCCCAAAGACACGGAGCTTGCCACTTTTCGCTGCTGATGCGGTTACCGGACCGGACCGGACAAAAGCGGGCAGGCAAAGCGAGGGCGGTTCACGAACGATTGAAAAGCTGCCAAGGTATGGTGCTCAGACTGCAGCGCTACTGTGGGCTCACGGAACGGCAGCACATCATGTTAAATATTAATGAAAAAGAAAAGAAAACAAACTAATTGAAGAAATAAATAAACATACCGGGGAAAAAATCGGCGCGGTACGGACGCGAACACCGGTATCTTCTTCTGTATTCTTCGGCAAAGCCACCTGCAATACACAAACAGACAAGTGTTAGAGCAATGAAGTGAATACGGATATACCTGCAAACCTAACAAAAGGAACAGAAGGCAAGTGGCCAACCACTAACACACCCTCCTCTGCTGTCTGCCCAAAGACACGGAGCTTGCCACTTTTCGCTGCTGATGCGGTTACCGGACCGGACCGGACAAAAGCGGGCAGGCAAAGCGAGGGCGGTTCACGAACGATTGAAAAGCTGCCAAGGTATGGTGCTCAGACTGCAGCGCTACTGTGGGCTCACGGAACGGCAGCACATCATGTTAAATATTAATGAAAAAGAAAAGAAAACAAACTAATTGAAGAAATAAATAAACATACCGGGGAAAAAATCGGCGCGGTACGGACGCGAACACCGGTATCTTCTTCTGTATTCTTCGGCAAAGCCACCTGCAATACACAAACAGACAAGTGTTAGAGCAATGAAGTGAATACGGATATACCTGCAAACCTAACAAAAGGAACAGAAGGCAAGTGGCCAACCACTAACACACCCTCCTCTGCTGTCTGCCCAAAGACACGGAGCTTGCCACTTTTCGCTGCTGATGCGGTTACCGGACCGGACCGGACAAAAGCGGGCAGGCAAAGCGAGGGCGGTTCACGAACGATTGAAAAGCTGCCAAGGTATGGTGCTCAGACTGCAGCGCTACTGTGGGCTCACGGAACGGCAGCACATCATGTTAAATATTAATGAAAAAGAAAAGAAAACAAACTAATTGAAGAAATAAATAAACATACCGGGGAAAAAATCGGCGCGGTACGGACGCGAACACCGGTATCTTCTTCTGTATTCTTCGGCAAAGCCACCTGCAATACACAAACAGACAAGTGTTAGAGCAATGAAGTGAATACGGATATACCTGCAAACCTAACAAAAGGAACAGAAGGCAAGTGGCCAACCACTAACACACCCTCCTCTGCTGTCTGCCCAAAGACACGGAGCTTGCCACTTTTCGCTGCTGATGCGGTTACCGGACCGGACCGGACAAAAGCGGGCAGGCAAAGCGAGGGCGGTTCACGAACGATTGAAAAGCTGCCAAGGTATGGTGCTCAGACTGCAGCGCTACTGTGGGCTCACGGAACGGCAGCACATCATGTTAAATATTAATGAAAAAGAAAAGAAAACAAACTAATTGAAGAAATAAATAAACATACCGGGGAAAAAATCGGCGCGGTACGGACGCGAACACCGGTATCTTCTTCTGTATTCTTCGGCAAAGCCACCTGCAATACACAAACAGACAAGTGTTAGAGCAATGAAGTGAATACGGATATACCTGCAAACCTAACAAAAGGAACAGAAGGCAAGTGGCCAACCACTAACACACCCTCCTCTGCTGTCTGCCCAAAGACACGGAGCTTGCCACTTTTCGCTGCTGATGCGGTTACCGGACCGGACCGGACAAAAGCGGGCAGGCAAAGCGAGGGCGGTTCACGAACGATTGAAAAGCTGCCAAGGTATGGTGCTCAGACTGCAGCGCTACTGTGGGCTCACGGAACGGCAGCACATCATGTTAAATATTAATGAAAAAGAAAAGAAAACAAACTAATTGAAGAAATAAATAAACATACCGGGAAAAAATCGGCGCGGTACGGACGCGAACACCGGTATCTTCTTCTGTATTCTTCGGCAAAGCCACCTGCAATACACAAACAGACAAGTGTTAGAGCAATGAAGTGAATACGGATATACCTGCAAACCTAACAAAAGGAACAGAAGGCAAGTGGCCAACCACTAACACACCCTCCTCTGCTGTCTGCCCAAAGACACGGAGCTTGCCACTTTTCGCTGCTGATGCGGTTACCGGACCGGACCGGACAAAAGCGGGCAGGCAAAGCGAGGGCGGTTCACGAACGATTGAAAAGCTGCCAAGGTATGGTGCTCAGACTGCAGCGCTACTGTGGGCTCACGGAACGGCAGCACATCATGTTAAATATTAATGAAAAAGAAAAGAAAACAAACTAATTGAAGAAATAAATAAACATACCGGGGAAAAAATCGGCGCGGTACGGACGCGAACACCGGTATCTTCTTCTGTATTCTTCGGCAAAGCCACCTGCAATACACAAACAGACAAGTGTTAGAGCAATGAAGTGAATACGGATATACCTGCAAACCTAACAAAAGGAACAGAAGGCAAGTGGCCAACCACTAACACACCCTCCTCTGCTGTCTGCCCAAAGACACGGAGCTTGCCACTTTTCGCTGCTGATGCGGTTACCGGACCGGACCGGACAAAAGCGGGCAGGCAAAGCGAGGGCGGTTCACGAACGATTGAAAAGCTGCCAAGGTATGGTGCTCAGACTGCAGCGCTACTGTGGGCTCACGGAACGGCAGCACATCATGTTAAATATTAATGAAAAAGAAAAGAAAACAAACTAATTGAAGAAATAAATAAACATACCGGGGAAAAAATCGGCGCGGTACGGACGCGAACACCGGTATCTTCTTCTGTATTCTTCGGCAAAGCCACCTGCAATACACAAACAGACAAGTGTTAGAGCAATGAAGTGAATACGGATATACCTGCAAACCTAACAAAAGGAACAGAAGGCAAGTGGCCAACCACTAACACACCCTCCTCTGCTGTCTGCCCAAAGACACGGAGCTTGCCACTTTTCGCTGCTGATGCGGTTACCGGACCGGACCGGACCGGACAAAAGCGGGCAGGCAAAGCGAGGGCGGTTCACGAACGATTGAAAAGCTGCCAAGGTATGGTGCTCAGACTGCAGCGCTACTGTGGGCTCACGGAACGGCAGCACATCATGTTAAATATTAATGAAAAAGAAAAGAAAACAAACTAATTGAAGAAATAAATAAACATACCGGGGAAAAAATCGGCGCGGTACGGACGCGAACACCGGTATCTTCTTCTGTATTCTTCGGCAAAGCCACCTGCAATACACAAACAGACAAGTGTTAGAGCAATGAAGTGAATACGGATATACCTGCAAACCTAACAAAAGGAACAGAAGGCAAGTGGCCAACCACTAACACACCCTCCTCTGCTGTCTGCCCAAAGACACGGAGCTTGCCACTTTTCGCTGCTGATGCGGTTACCGGACCGGACCGGACAAAAGCGGGCAGGCAAAGCGAGGGCGGTTCACGAACGATTGAAAAGCTGCCAAGGTATGGTGCTCAGACTGCAGCGCTACTGTGGGCTCACGGAACGGCAGCACATCATGTTAAATATTAATGAAAAAGAAAAGAAAACAAACTAATTGAAGAAATAAATAAACATACCGGGGAAAAAATCGGCGCGGTACGGACGCGAACACCGGTATCTTCTTCTGTATTCTTCGGCAAAGCCACCTGCAATACACAAACAGACAAGTGTTAGAGCAATGAAGTGAATACGGATATACCTGCAAACCTAACAAAAGGAACAGAAGGCAAGTGGCCAACTACTAACACACCCTCCTCTGCTGTCTGCCCAAAGACACGGAGCTTGCCACTTTTCGCTGCTGATGCGGTTACCGGACCGGACCGGACAAAAGCGGGCAGGCAAAGCGAGGGCGGTTCACGAACGATTGAAAAGCTGCCAAGGTATGGTGCTCAGACTGCAGCGCTACTGTGGGCTCACGGAACGGCAGCACATCATGTTAAATATTAATGAAAAAGAAAAGAAAACAAACTAATTGAAGAAATAAATAAACATACCGGGGAAAAAATCGGCGCGGTACGGACGCGAACACCGGTATCTTCTTCTGTATTCTTCGGCAAAGCCACCTGCAATACACAAACAGACAAGTGTTAGAGCAATGAAGTGAATACGGATATACCTGCAAACCTAACAAAAGGAACAGAAGGCAAGTGGCCAACCACTAACACACCCTTCTCTGCTGTCTGCCCAAAGACACGGAGCTTGCCACTTTTCGCTGCTGATGCGGTTACCGGACCGGACCGGACAAAAGCGGGCAGGCAAAGCGAGGGCGGTTCACGAACGATTGAAAAGCTGCCAAGGTATGGTGCTCAGACTGCAGCGCTACTGTGGGCTCACGGAACGGCAGCACATCATGTTAAATATTAATGAAAAAGAAAAGAAAACAAACTAATTGAAGAAATAAATAAACATACCGGGGAAAAAATCGGCGCGGTACGGACGCGAACACCGGTATCTTCTTCTGTATTCTTCGGCAAAGCCACCTGCAATACACAAACAGACAAGTGTTAGAGCAATGAAGTGAATACGGATATACCTGCAAACCTAACAAAAGGAACAGAAGGCAAGTGGCCAACCACTAACACACCCTCCTCTGCTGTCTGCCCAAAGACACGGAGCTTGCCACTTTTCGCTGCTGATGCGGTTACCGGACCGGACCGGACAAAAGCGGGCAGGCAAAGCGAGGGCGGTTCACGAACGATTGAAAAGCTGCCAAGGTATGGTGCTCAGACTGCAGCGCTACTGTGGGCTCACGGAACGGCAGCACATCATGTTAAATATTAATGAAAAAGAAAAGAAAACAAACTAATTGAAGAAATAAATAAACATACCGGGGAAAAAATCGGCGCGGTACGGACGCGAACACCGGTATCTTCTTCTGTATTCTTCGGCAAAGCCACCTGCAATACACAAACAGACAAGTGTTAGAGCAATGAAGTGAATACGGATATACCTGCAAACCTAACAAAAGGAACAGAAGGCAAGTGGCCAACCACTAACACACCCTCCTCTGCTGTCTGCCCAAAGACACGGAGCTTGCCACTTTTCGCTGCTGATGCGGTTACCGGACCGGACCGGACAAAAGCGGGCAGGCAAAGCGAGGGCGGTTCACGAACGATTGAAAAGCTGCCAAGGTATGGTGCTCAGACTGCAGCGCTACTGTGGGCTCACGGAACGGCAGCACATCATGTTAAATATTAATGAAAAAGAAAAGAAAACAAACTAATTGAAGAAATAAATAAACATACCGGGGAAAAAATCGGCGCGGTACGGACGCGAACACCGGTATCTTCTTCTGTATTCTTCGGCAAAGCCACCTGCAATACACAAACAGACAAGTGTTAGAGCAATGAAGTGAATACGGATATACCTGCAAACCTAACAAAAGGAACAGAAGGCAAGTGGCCAACCACTAACACACCCTCCTCTGCTGTCTGCCCAAAGACACGGAGCTTGCCACTTTTCGCTGCTGATGCGGTTACCGGACCGGACCGGACAAAAGCGGGCAGGCAAAGCGAGGGCGGTTCACGAACGATTGAAAAGCTGCCAAGGTATGGTGCTCAGACTGCAGCGCTACTGTGGGCTCACGGAACGGCAGCACATCATGTTAAATATTAATGAAAAAGAAAAGAAAACAAACTAATTGAAGAAATAAATAAACATACCGGGGAAAAAATCGGCGCGGTACGGACGCGAACACCGGTATCTTCTTCTGTATTCTTCGGCAAAGCCACCTGCAATACACAAACAGACAAGTGTTAGAGCAATGAAGTGAATACGGATATACCTGCAAACCTAACAAAAGGAACAGAAGGCAAGTGACCAACCACTAACACACCCTCCTCTGCTGTCTGCCCAAAGACACGGAGCTTGCCACTTTTCGCTGCTGATGCGGTTACCGGACCGGACCGGACAAAAGCGGGCAGGCAAAGCGAGGGCGGTTCACGAACGATTGAAAAGCTGCCAAGGTATGGTGCTCAGACTGCAGCGCTACTGTGGGCTCACGGAACGGCAGCACATCATGTTAAATATTAATGAAAAAGAAAAGAAAACAAACTAATTGAAGAAATAAATAAACATACCGGGGAAAAAATCGGCGCGGTACGGACGCGAACACCGGTATCTTCTTCTGTATTCTTCGGCAAAGCCACCTGCAATACACAAACAGACAAGTGTTAGAGCAATGAAGTGAATACGGATATACCTGCAAACCTAATAAAAGGAACAGAAGGCAAGTGGCCAACCACTAACACACCCTCCTCTGCTGTCTGCCCAAAGACACGGAGCTTGCCACTTTTCGCTGCTGATGCGGTTACCGGACCGGACCGGACAAAAGCGGGCAGGCAAAGCGAGGGCGGTTCACGAACGATTGAAAAGCTGCCAAGGTATGGTGCTCAGACTGCAGCGCTACTGTGGGCTCACGGAACGGCAGCACATCATGTTAAATATTAATGAAAAAGGAAAGAAAACAAACTAATTGAAGAAATAAATAAACATAACGGGGAAAAAATCGGCGCGGTACGGACGCGAACACCGGTATCTTCTTCTGTATTCTTCGGCAAAGCCACCTGCAATACACAAACAGACAAGTGTTAGAGCAATGAAGTGAATACGGATATACCTGCAAACCTAATAAAAGGAACAGAAGGCAAGTGGCCAACCACTAACACACCCTCCTCTGCTGTCTGCCCAAAGACACGGAGCTTGCCACTTTTCGCTGCTGATGCGGTTACCGGACCGGACCGGACAAAAGCGGGCAGGCAAAGCGAGGGCGGTTCACGAACGATTGAAAAGCTGCCAAGGTATGGTGCTCAGACTGCAGCGCTACTGTGGGCTCACGGAACGGCAGCACATCATGTTAAATATTAATGAAAAAGAAAAGAAAACAAACTAATTGAAGAAATAAATAAACATACCGGGGAAAAAATCGGCGCGGTACGGACGCGAACACCGGTATCTTCTTCTGTATTCTTCGGCAAAGCCACCTGCAATACACAAACAGACAAGTGTTAGAGCAATGAAGTGAATACGGATATACCTGCAAACCTAACAAAAGGAACAGAAGGCAAGTGGCCAACCACTAACACACCCTCCTCTGCTGTCTGCCCAAAGACACGGAGCTTGCCACTTTTCGCTGCTGATGCGGTTACCGGACCGGACCGGACAAAAGCGGGCAGGCAAAGCGAGGGCGGTTCACGAACGATTGAAAAGCTGCCAAGGTATGGTGCTCAGACTGCAGCGCTACTGTGGGCTCACGGAACGGCAGCACATCATGTTAAATATTAATGAAAAAGAAAGGAAAACAAACTAATAGAAGAAATATTCTTACCGGAAACGACATGGAAAAGACGTTTTCACCGGTATATTCTTCTGTATTCTTCGGCAAAGCCATCTGCAATACACAAACAGAAAGAGTTAGAGCAATGAAGTGAATACGGATATACCTGCAAAGATAACAAACTTGAACTAGATGGAGGAATGGAAGGGAAGTGGCCAACGACACCCTCCTCTGCTCTTTTCCCTATGACAAGGACCTTTCCGCTTTTCGCTGCTGATGCGGTTACAGGACAAAAACATTCAGGCATCGCGAGAGCGATTCATGAACGATTGAAAAGGTGCTTAAACTGTGTATGAGAATCATTTCTTTTTATATAGATTAAAATAATTTATTTTATGTTTTCCAGTGAATTATAGAGTTTTCTCAGTGAAATGATAGAGGATAATTGTTTGTTTCGGTGTAATATCACGTTATAATTTCACAGAGTGGGCATCAAAAGTGATATTTTCACGAGTGGCGTGTGCTTTCTGATGACGTTTCCCGCCATTTTCGATATTTTATAGAAACAAACTCAATAAAAGTAGAGTTTTAACCATAAAATAAACAGAAAAAGTGTTGGTACTGGTGTAATATCACGTTAATTTCACTCGTGAACACCAAAAGTAGTTATTTTAACTCGTGGCTGCGCCACTCGTGAACATATCACTTTTGGTGCCCACTCAGTGAAATGATAACGTGATCTTACACCGAAACCAACAATTATCCTCTATTTATTATGGAGCATTGCATTTTAATTAGAGAAACTTTATATTCCGTGTATAGATCCAGAGTCTAATTAATGCATTTTTATCAAATGAATTTGCAAGTTCATACCATGAGGAAAGATATGTCTTTACCTTATTGATATTGTACTTTTCTGAAACTTCGGGAAAGTTACTAAGGAGTGATTTGCAAGCATTACAATGTTTCAACTGTGTCTTGGTGTATAAAATTATAAAATAAGCCTGTGTGAAATCTCTACTTTTTACGATATAAGAAAATACTTTCTTATGATATACAAGAAAATCCATTTTCCGCCAAAGTCGCATGTTTGCTCCTATTTTCAA